>APFE031522433.1:69013-88962 GCA_000404065.3 Pinus taeda | reverse complement strand
CAGGCAAAGGGAATTCGAACTTGGATCTGATCTATTCTCAACTTGGATTGCGCAGTAGAGGCAGGCAAACAGTGGAGGAGATTTGAACCCATGACTTGTTCAGATCTGAGCTAGTTTGTGTGTAGCATGTGGAGATAGCACTGAGAACTTGTGAGGAGTATTGTACTATGAATTGTTACATTTTATCTATCATTATAATATACAGATAGTTGGGGGTTTTCAGCTGTATGCTTTCCCCATTACATACTGTGTTGATATGTGCAATTGATGTTTCAATGTGCGCGTGCGATTGTTTCTTAATTCCGCAAATTGATGATCATTGGTAGAGGAGGTTATGTATTATGCATGCATTCCGCAAATAGTGTATAAAAATCACGATAATCTCTATGAATAAGTGTTATATTATTCAAAATTTCTACAAAACCACTTACACCTACGGCCCTCCCGAAGTCCCGCTTGTTTCGTGGTTTCCATTTGTATTTGAAAATACATTAAAACACTTAAAATATCACAAAATGGCTTTATAGCAAACTTGAAATGTTATGAAACTGCATTTACAAACCCTTTCGGGTCTAGTTTCATCGCATCGGCACATTCCCTTCGCTTTTAGTTTATTTAACCAAAACGAAAAAATACATAATAATAAAAAAATGTCGTTTTACAGAACTCAATATATATTAAATTTGGTTCATAATTCCGCCAGGTCCGCCATCGCACATATATAATATAATATATATATATATATTATAATATATATATATATATTATATATATAATATATATATATATATATAATAATATATATATATATATATATATAGCCCCACTCCTCCGTAATGCTCTCATGCAATATTGCGATGCGATTATATCGCGATCGCATATCGCATAGTCCCCAGGCCGTTTATAAGTGCTCCCCTGTGAGTTGCTGATGTGATATTGCGATTCAACTTGGGTCATCGATCTGCGCACTTGATCGACGGTCCTCGTTGACCACGCTAATCGTTGTCGCAATAAGTCTGTGGTAGCCTCCGATAGACTCTGATAGCATTTGATAGCCTCCACCGATTGCGATATGTCGATAGAATCTGGACTGTTGATCAGCCAGATCCGACGGCTCTATGCATCACTGTCCAAGCCGCCAATAGCTCTGTTTTTGGTCATTTCTTCGTGTTTTTCACTCTCGATAGTTTTATCTCCCATTTCTAAGAGTTCTTCTTTTGCAATAGTTTTGATCTTTAGAATACTTTGAAGACTTAGAGGGTTTTCTAGGATCCATTTTGGATTAGTAAATTTCTTAGATAGAACACCAAGGACACCGCTCAAAAACAAATCATAGATCAGTACACCAATATTCCTGACGTGGTTAAAACCCTCAAAGAGGGAAACAATCCATAGCCTGAGCCAATGCGGCCACTTCAGGCAATTTATTAATGTAAAAGAAATAAAATTTACATAATACTATCTCATGACCGATCACCTTACAAATGACCCTCCATGCTCTTTAAATAGAGATCATGGACCAATCAGTTGTTAAGCCACGAATCAAGTTTCGGTAATACCAAGGAGAGAATGAACTGTTTGATCACTTCATGTCTATAACATATCGTGACCGTCAGATTGTAAGTTACAGAAGTACATAGTAAAGAAACACACTTTACCTAACTCTACACTAGACCAAGTTATACTTAACTATTTCCTATGTGTCAGAATATCCTAACACCACCCCTTAAGAACAACTTGGAATAGGATTGAAGAATGTACAAATATGAAACAATAGGAGAAGGAAGGAGGCATTAGAGCCTATCCTCCCTTAGTGACAACTTTCTAAACTCCAACCATAAATCGAATTTTAGTAGACTTCGCCTCTATGAGAGCCTTTGTAAAGATGTTCGCAACTTGGTCATCGGAGTTGAACAATATTGCACTTCAAGTACATGGTCATGAATGAGATTTTTGATGAAGTGCATATGTAGTTCAATTTGTTTGATGCGCTACTGTTGGACTGGATCTTTGCATAGCTAAATTGAACTTTGAGTATCACACCAAAGTGCAGTCAGATGCTGCTGCTGAAAGCCAAACTTTTGCAGGATGTGATGAAGCCACAGGGCTTCCTTACTAGCTTCTACATCGTCATGATACTCTACTTCTATTGAAGAAACAGAAATGGAACTTTTTTTCTTACAAGACCATGTAATAGGTCTAGAACCAAGAGTGAACACATAACTCGCAGTAGACTCCCGATCATCAGGGTCGCCAGCCCAATCAAAATCAATGAAACCAACCAATAGAGGATATGCTTCTGCACTGTAATGAATCCCAAACTGAATTGTACCTAGAACATAACAAAGTATTCTTTTAACTACTTCTAATGACTTTCATGTGGATTTTGCATAAACTAGTAATAAGGCCAACATAAAAGGAAAGGTCAGGACGGGTATGGGTCAGATACAAAAGTTTTCCCACAAGCTTACGGTATAAGGTAGCATCAATAATAGGGGAAGTACAAGTGGCTGAAAGTTTGACTCCAGGCTAAAAGGGAGAAGGGGCTGGTTTATAGTCTTCCATGTGAAAGTGGCGTAGAAGATCACATGCATACTTGGACTGGGAAAACGAAATTCCTTCCTTGGATTGCAAGACTTGAAGACCAAGAAAATAATGCAAGTGTCCTAAGTCTGTCATTTCAAACTACTTTTTAAGGTTGGGCTTCACATGGTTTATAAGGTTAGGATCACTACCAATAATGATAAGGTCATCAACATAAAGAACAAGAATGATAAGAGACTTACCCACTTTCTTGGTGTAGACAGTATTGTCAAAATGACACCTAGAAAGGCCAATATCTAAAAGAAAGCTATCCATTTTGGCATACCAAGCTCGAGGGGCTTGCTTGAGCTCATAAAGGGATTTCTTAACCTAACATACAAGGCTTGATCATGTTTGTATAAAGCCAGGAGGTTGTTCCATATAGATTTCTTCATGCAAGTCCCCATGCAAGAAGGAAGTTTTAACATCCATTTGATGGACTTCCTATTTTAAAGAGGCGGCAAGGGAAAGAATAAGGCTGATAGAGTTCATTTTGGTAATAGGGGAGAAGGTTTTAGCATAGTCAATTCCTTCAATTTGTGAAAATCCCTTAGCAACAAGACGAGCTTTATGTTTATCAACTTTTCCATCTGGTCCAAACTTGGTTTTGTAAACCCATTTACATCTAACAAGTTCTCATGTTAGGTCCCTATACTACTAGTGTAACCCCTTATTGTTACTAGTAAAACCCCCTTATTATATTGGTGTGCCCATGTAGTCCCCATATTGTTATTATTGTGCCCCATAGAGGCTCACTATTGTTATTATTGTGCCCTTACATTACTATTGTCATGTTGGCTCTAATTATATTATGACCCCCTATACTCCTATATATAGAAAGGAGGTCTTGTCATTTGTATCATCCAATAATTGTTCATCTGTGTAATTTAAAGGAGGTTTCCCCCTCGAAGAGGCTTATTTCTAAGGCGTTCATCTATCTTTTCTATCTTTTTGTGTGCTGGTTTCATAACATTTGGTATCAGAGCCTTGGATTCTAGGGTTTCGTTGCTCCAAACAAGTCATCGTGGCATTTGTGCTATAACTTTTTTATGTGAATTTTCAGAAGAAAAAAGAAAAACCCATTTGGGACAAGATCGCACTGACACTCGAGCCAAACTTTCAGGTCTTGTCTCGCTATATTCTCAGAGATATGATTTGAGGAAGTTAGGCTTTTTGCAAGCTCCAAAATTTCAACTAAAACAGGTCAATGTGGGATTTTTGCTATAACTGTTTCACTACGAAGTTTCAGAAGCTAAACCAAAAACCCATTTGAGAAGAAATCGATCTGAACCTTGGCTACAAATTTCAGATCATGTCTCGCTATCGTTTCGGAGATATATTCTGAGGAAGTTAGGGTTTTTGCAGACCCCCAAATTACATTCCAAACAGTCACCTTGGGAAAATCGTCATAACTATCTCTCTAAGCATCAAAGTGAAATTTCGTAAGAAGTTACAGAAATAGGCCGGACTATAGTTTCTTGTGTGTATTTTTTAGATCCAAAGGTCAAACCAGTGACACGTGGTACTTCATACAAGTTCGCTCTTCTGAAAATGTATATAATCATATCATTTTGGGAGATTGTGCATAACTCTTTCTTAGAGAATCCAATTTTGATCAGACTAGTGGCATTGGAAATAGGACACAAAGGGCTAAGGCAGGTCACAATTTCAAAATTGGAAGAGCTGAAATTATAGATTTATAGTCGTTTCAAGATCGAACTCCTAAAATCAAGAAAAGGCAATATGAGGAAGTTTGATGGCAAGGATACGGTAAATTGGATACTACAGATGGAAAAAAAATTTGATCTACATGAGGTACAACTGTTAAAAAAGGTACGTATTGCATCTTCATATTTAGAACCAGATCAATGTATATGGTATAAAGGGCTTTGTTCTCGTAAACCACTTGTTACGTGGTCAATTTTCACGGAAGAAATGATAGCACATTGTGAGGATACATAGCGGAACACCTTCTTTAACCAATTGATAAATCTCAAACAAAAGTGTTTGATGGCAGAGCACATTAAGGACTTTCAAAAATTGAATATAATGGTAAATGACATTCCAGAGAAGCAAAGGATTGATGTCTTCATAGGTACTTTAAAGGATAACATTCAACATGAGCTTCGTCTATGGGAACACGATTCATTGGAGAAGGCATTCAAGTGGGTAAGAAAAATTGAAAGCGAAATTATGGAAACAAGGAATCCCATGACTCATGACTATAATTATGGAAGTGTTTCTTCTCCTAGCCTTCCACAACCTACAAGGGTGACACCACAACAATTGAAAGAAAAAAGATCAAAAGGACTTTGTTACAATTGTGATAACAAATACAATAAAGGTCATAAGTGTGCTGAGAAGAAATTATTTTACATTGATTGTGAAGAGGAGGAAGAAAATGATTAAGAAATATCAAAAGAAGAGGATATACACCAAGAACCAACCCCAGAGAAAGAAGAAATGAATCCGACCATATCCTGAAAAGCATTGACAAGAATTACCACTCCTCAAACTCTCAAGATAGAAAGAAATATCAAGAAGAAAAAGGTTCAAGAAGTGAAATATCACATCGAGAAAGAAGAAATGAATCCGATCATATCTTGTAATGCATTGGCCAGAATTACCACTTCTCAAATTATCAATATAGAAGTACATATCAAGAATAAAAATGTTCAAGAAGTGAAAGATCACATTGAGCATCAAGAAATGAATCCGACCATATATTGTAGTGCATTGGAAGAAATTACCACTCCTCAAACTCTCAAGATAGAAGGACATATCAAGAAGAAAAAGATTCAAGAAGTGAAAGATCACATCAAGCATCAATAACAAGTTCTCTGACTTTTAAAGGATAACCCCACTTTGGTACGGAATCGAATGAAACAACAGGCAAATCAACATCGTAGTGAAATAAGTTTTGATGTAAGCGATTGGGTATTTTTACGGCTACATCTCAAGCAAGCTATTTATGAGAAGGAAACATTGGCAATACTACATACACTTAATAAATGGTGACCTTACCTAATGGGCAGACACTTCAAGGTAAAAATGGATCGTGATAGTCTTAAATACTTTTTAGAACAAAGATTATCTTTAAAAGAACAGAAAAAATGGGTCACAAATATGTTGGGTTATGACTTTGAAATCTTCTACATAAAAGGGAAGAAAAAAGTTGTTGCATATGCACTCTCAAGAAATGATGAGGATGTGGAAGCATTGTTTTGTGCTATTTCTATTATCCAACCAGATTGGATAAACAAAGCAGGGGATGAATGGAAGAAGGACGAAGAAGTGTGGCCACCCCTTCAAAAGTTTCAGAAGATCCTAGTTCAAGCAATATTGCCAGAACTTGACGGGGAAGGAAAAATCATATTGGAACATGGAGCAGTCACAGAAATAAGAACCCTATAGCTACAAAATCAATCAATTTCATAGTATCTCATCAAATGGAAGAACTTACCTGCTGAATATTCCACATGGGAGGACGAGAATTTTATACAGAAGCATCAAGAACTACTCAAGCGTTGAGGACAACACTTTTTGAAGGAGAGGGGCATGTTAGGTCCCTATACTACTAGTGTAACCCATTATTTTTATTGTACAACCCCCCTATTTATAGACCATGTATTCCATATTGTATTATTTGCCATAGAAGCCCCATTATTATATTGTGCCTTACATCATTATTATTGTTATGTCAGCTCTGATTATATTATGACCCCTTAGAATCCTATATATAAAAAGGAGGTCTTGTCATTTCTATCATCCAATAATTGTTCATTTGTGTAATGTAAAGGAGGTTTCCCCCTCGAAGAGGCTTATTTATAAGGCGTTGATCTATCTTTTCTATATTTTTGTGAGCTAGTTTCATAACATTTCGTCCCTTTGGAAGAGGAACAAGATCTCATGTATCATTTTCCAATAATGAACGATATTCTTCATTCATAGCTGCATCCAAATCTGGATGGCCTGAAGCTTCTGCAAAGGTGTCAGGATCATAATTTGTTGAAGCTTGAGCCAGTAAAGAAGAGGCTCTATTGAATTGAGAACGTGTACGTTGTTGATCTGTAGGATCACTTGCAAGAGCACCTGCTATATCCCGAGTAGCACAAACCCATTTTGGAGCTGAGGAGCTAAAGGGGGATCCTGAGAAGGTGGGGGAGGATTGTCATCCTATCTATCATCATCTAAAGAAGAAATATTTTTAGAAGTAGAAGGGATAGAGAGAGGTGGCACATCCACCGAACTAGGCTCATAGGCTGATATATTTTCAGCAAACTTTATATCTCTTCTAATGATAACATTTTTGGATTTAGGTGGAAGATGTCTATATCCTTTGACATCTTCATAATATCCAACAAAAATAGATTTTTCACTCTTAGGTTCTAAGGCTTTATGTTTCTCAGTGGGAATATGGGCCCATGCTTCACTTCCAAAAACACGAAAGTGACTTACACCTAGTTTGATTGAGCTTCATGTTTCTTTTGGAGTGATATTCTTTAAAACCTTAGTAGGAGTGTGATTTAATATGTAATTTGCACAGTTAATTGCTTCTGCCAAAAAATTAAGACTAAGTCCTTTAGGTTGAAGCATACAATTAGCCATTTCCTTTAAGGTGTGATTCTTCCTTTCAAATACACCATTTTGTTGTGGAGTATATGGAACAGTATGTTGCATTTGAATTCCATGCTCAGTGCAAAAGTTGATGAATTTGTTGTTAACAAATTCTCTGCCATTATTAGATCTTAGCTTAAGAATTTGATGTCCAGATTGTTTCTCGACAAACGTCTTAAAGGCCAAGAACATGTTAAAGACTTCACTCTTGAGTTTTAAGAAGTATACTCAAGTGCATCTAGATAAATCATCAATGAAAGTCAAGAAATACGTGTAGCCGTAGAATGAAAAAACTGGAAGTGGACCACATAAATCACTGTGCACAAGCTGTAAAGGGGCTAGGTCATTCCAAGAGGCACATTTTTCAAAACTATCACGATGATGTTTTTTGAGTAAACATCCATAACAAACACCATCTCTGCAAGATACCATAGGAAGACCTGTCACTATATTTTCCTTACATAGATTTTGAAGGGAGCGATAGTTTAAATGAGCAAATCACTCATGCCAAAGTTTGCTCACTTCATCATTATGAGCAAAAAATACCGAGGGAAGAGTTGATGACCCAAAGTTGTTAAACTTATACAACCTTGTAGAATCATCAGCAAGCCAGTAGCTAAAATCTATCTAGGATCTCTTAGATCCTTAATTACAACATCATGAGGTGAAAATTCATCGGTTTTACCTTCACCTGAATGAGTTATCTAATATAAAGATAGAAGGTTACAGGATAAGGTAGGAACACATAATACATCATTAAATTTACCATTATCTAGATGAATAGTTATAGTCCCTACAACACTAAGAGATCTATCATCACCAACATATATATTTTTGGTGTTACAATCATTTAAAGAAGAAAACATGGCCTTGTTTTTGGCCATGTGATAAGAAGCTCTAGAATCAATGACCCACTCATGAGAATGAGAAGAAGAAGATACATTTAGTGCATAACCAGACCGAGATGCTTGACAACCACATGCAGAAATTGTTATTCTTGAAGATGAAGTTGAAGTTGAAGAGTGCTCCAAATGGATGTTATGTTTATTCATTGTTGCTTCCAAGGCTTCCATCTTCTGAAAGAATTTGGATTCTAAGTGGCCATCTCCATTACAAAAGTTGCAATGTCTATCAGCCTTTTTCCCTTTGTTTTTGTTTGCTTTATCATTTTGTTGAATTGATTTTTCATTTTGAGACTGAAAGTGCTTAGGAACCTTGGTTGGTTTATGACCATTCTTTTTAGGAAGTTTCTTCTTAGGATCCTTTGAACTTGGTTGCCACTGGGCAGCTAAGGCTTTCTTAGAAGAGTTTCCAAGATTAAGAAGACCAAGATGTAAGATTTTTTCTTGTTCTCTTATTAATGAATCATAAAAGACATCAAAAGAGGGGGACTTGTAGTCTTGTCCTTGAGAAATAAAGGTTTCTCTAGTAGAATGGAAGGTGGAAACAAACACAGAGTAGGTTGGTCCCAACTTAGTAAGAATGGAATAGATAAGGCTACCATGTTTTTTCTTAACCTTAACACCTTCCAAGAGAAGTCTAAGGGTCTTGAACTTAGACAAAAAGTCTTCAATAGAAGGAAAATTATTGGGTTCCAACGTAAGCAACTCATTTTCGGGTTGATGGGATCTAATTTCATTTTTAATTCCAAAAACTTTATTGAGCTGTTTCATTGCTTCATCAGGGGTATGAAGTTCTACAATATGGAATCTAAGGTCTGGAGAAACAGACGTCCCTATCAACCCACGTGCTTGATCTTGCTTATTTTCCCATTTGGATTTCTTATCTTCATCTTTAGGTTTAGACTCTTGCACTAAGGCTATTCTATAACGACCTTTACTTCGAAGTAAATCCTCCATATAGGACACCCATTGGAAGTAGTTGGTGCTCTCAAGAATAACTTGGCATGGACTTTCCATTTTAACAGAAACTGAAGTTGTAGATGCTAAAACTAAGTGTTCCAATGGAAAGATTTCGAAAAATTAGGCCGATTAAAAAAAATAGCTCTAAAAACGACTTTCGAATGAAGATGTTAATGGATTTTTGAAGAAAAATTGTTGAAGATGTCGACGAAGTACGTGAATCTTCAGAAGTGAATGATAATATTCTATTTTAAAAAAAATCTACCCCCTCCCCCTTCCAAACTTAATCTAATTAGCTCACTTTAAAAAAGATTTTGTATGACCCACTTTTATAAATAAGTGAAAGTCACTGTTACAATGGTACTTTATGAGTTACCCACTAAATTGTAAGTTAAATAAAAGATAAAGTAACTTTAGAATTATAAGTGACTCACTTTTTATAATGGGTAAGAACACTTTTACATAAAGTAACTTTAAAACATAAGTTGCATGTGCCTTTTGAAAAAGTAACTCAATAAAAAGAAAATCTTGAACCTAAGACCTCTATTCTCATAAAGTAACTTTGGACCAAGTGAGCTAGTTTAAAAGGTTAGTAATTTTTTGAAAAGAGGAAGGATTTTTTTTTTTTAATTGAAGCTTTAGAGTGCGTGCTTACTAGAGCAAACCTTTTTTGCATGCAAAACAAAAAACCACACAACCCAAAACAGACATGCAAAAAAAAACCAAACCTTACGGCTTGAAGTTAGATTTCACCGGAAACTAAATATTTTCCTCAATGTTTCTGATTTTCTGAGATCACACTAAGGCACAGTGGAAAAGAGCATATGCATGAGAAAAATCATTCATTTCTATTTCTGATTTGCCCAGATCGCAAAGAGTCATAGGGCAAAGGTCATACACAGAAATGAAAGGTATGGATCCGGTAATAAAAAACAGAGAGATAAATAATTAAAATTAGAAATAAAGACTGTATACCTCCAGATCTTAAAAATGACGTAGCTAGGGCTACCAGAAACCTTTTCGCGTGAAACAAAAGGGGTTCCTCACTAGAACAGATGCTCTTAACACAATAGAGTAGTCTTCTCGGCCCGAAAGTAGTCAGAAACAATAGATCTAGGAAACAACAGTCAGATGCAATTGTACCAGCTTCAGATTTGGATCACCAACAAACGTGGCCCTCAAATAGCTCTGATACCATGTAGGAATTTAAAGGGTAAGTACCTTAGATAGAACACCAAAGGACACCTCTCACAAACAAAACACAGATCAGTACACCAGTATTCTTGATGTGGTTAAAACCCTCAAAGAGGAAAATAGTCCATGGCCTGAGCCAATGCGGCCACTTCAGGCAATTTATTAATGTAAAAGAAAGAAAAATTACATAAGCTTCTCTCATGAATGGTCACCTTACAAATGACCCTCCATGCTCTTTAAATAGAGATCATTGACCAATCGGGTGTTAAGCCATGGATCGAGTGTTGGTGATACCAATGAGAGAATGAACCGTTAGATCACTTCATGTCTAGAACAGATCATGACCATCGAATTGTAAGTTACAAAAGTACATAGTAAAGAAAAAAACATTACCTAACTCCACACTAGACCAAGTTATACTTAACTATTTCCTATGTGTCGGAATATCCTAACACATACAGTTTGTTTAACTTTCAATTTTTTAGTAATGGAAGTTGGCTTCGGTGGGTATGGGGGCCAGAGTCAAAGCAATTTCAAAATTTCACTGCCTTCTTGAATACAGCTACTTGGGCATCTCCAAACATTACCTTTGATGGTTATGATAAATATGATAATCTCGATGAATCTTTTAATGCTTCAGATCAAGCACTTCTTGGCAATGAGTGTGGGTCCTTTTTCAGGTAGTTCCACCAAGAGAGGAATGTCTACCCAAGCTATTAGACTCTCTTCTAATTTTGAATGAATTTGAACAAAATAATTTATCTCAAGAGAAAAGAAAACAAAAGACAACTGAAGTTTCTTTTGAATTTACTTCTGAAAGGCCATGTTTGGGGACAATAAGATGGATTTGGATCCCAATGGGTTGGATTCTCATCCATGGACACAGACAAGGGTAAGAAACCATCTTCACTTATTGAGGTGGGTAATGCTTTTACATAATCTCAGAGGGTTGATTTTGCAACATAAATTCAAGGAGACAACAATATAAATGTTGAAGTAACGCTATCTAATTTAGGAGTTGGTTACCCATGAATTGTTAAATTAGTTCCACTTCTAGTTAATGATGTATCTTGAGGACATATCGTTGTGTCTGTCAGAACTTCATCTCTTGTATACGCTGAATCATTCTTTGTTGGGAAAGAGACAGAAGAGCAGACTCTTCTCCGTGAGATTGAAGACATCGGTTTCAATAAGAGGATGTTGAATGTTGAACTCATTTGAAAACATAATTATGATTTATAGAAAACTCTTGATGATCTTTGTAGTCCAGCTGAATTACTTCATAAAATGGAAAAGACAATGTCAATGAGTAGTGATTATTTATCATCTCAGAACCCCTTAACCACACTTTTATATGTTGGAGGCACAATTGCAGTAGCAAGATATGATATATATGAATATATATGCAAGTATTCACTATCCAAATGGCTCATTTCAGAGCAAGATGAAGCATTAGCAATAAGATGGAAAATTAAATCTCATATAGCAGTAATTAAGATAAATATTGAATATGCTAAATTTGGAAACAAAAGCTTTGAAATCAAATCATCAAAGTGGTCTTATGCAGGAGGAAAATCTTCAAGAGCTTATGTTAGCAGATGAAAATGGAACACTGAAAAATCAAAGAAGACATCATCGTTTTTTACCATATTTATCAAAAGACAAAATCTTGTATGGTGTATCTGCTCATAATTGTGCTTTTTTAAAGAAGGTGAGAACAAAGAGTTAAACGTTTTTTCAGAAATCATATTTATGTTAAAGTTTCTAAATTGTATTAGTTTTGATATAGTAGTTCCTATTTCTCAGTAGATGCATTGTATCTATCCTATTTGACTTCTATCCAGTGAATTCGACCACCTAGAGTGGTAATTCAAATTCTTCATTGTATATAATGATGAAAAGACATGGAAAATGTTTTGGTTGGAGTGTTAGAGGCTAGACTACATTTTTCTACAAGTATTGTATCTTTTTCTAAATGAATTGAAGAAGGTAGGTGCAAATTTGGACAATGATATATGTGTATGGTTTATTGGTATGCTTTTTCTCTTATAATGTGATATATATCACTTTCAGATTTGATTTTAGTTGTTAAATCCATATTATAAAATTCTTCATGTTCAATTTGAAAAACTTTCTCAGAATTCATGAGTTTCTCTGATAAATTCAGTTGATCATTAGATGTGTATCATTTTCTACCATGGCAAGTTGACTTCATCCTTGTTTCGATGCTCAGTTTGTCATTCTTATTTTTCTTCACTCATCCTACCACTATAACAAATTTGATTGATTACCAATAGGTCTGCCTACCTTACCCCTGTGTGGATTGAATCGTATCCTTGATTCATTCGGATCCATAATAATGCTATGATTTTAAGTAGTCATGTGTATCTGCACCCACCTTCAATAAATCAAAATTAATCTTACCTTTGATTAGTATAGCCAAACTAAAACCTAGATCTTATCAGTCATCTAGTTGATTGATAGCAAAACATAACGAGAGAGCCCTCTCCAAGGCTGGAGGGTTGGACCTTAGCCTAAAAGAGATTTATGGTTACCCCTGTGATCCTTTTTCAACCTAGAGGTTAATTACAGGGTGATAACATATTGGCACTATTGTTGGGGAGCGAAAACTCTATCTTCCCCAGGAAAGAATGGCAATGATCTAATCCTGATGGTGAACAATAGTTGGTCATCAAAAGGTTGTATATTTTTCACCAGGTGACTCCATTGTCAGAGAATCCAGGTTGCAGAATACTCATGGCGACTCCATTGTCTGAAGCATTCAGAGCTTAAACTACTAATCTCGTTTCTTGTCAAACAAGATAGAGTATGTGACAAACACTATTTCTATTGAAGGTTTCAAAGAATACTGGGATAATTTTGATGATGATTTCTCAAAATTTTTACCTATTTATTTAAATTCATGAAAATGTAGCTTTGAAGCCAAGACCAACTTTTCAGAAGAGTTTGCTGAAAAATTCAAAAAGATCTTCAAGCCTTACAAGTTCAAATTCAGTCCCACAATTTCCAATGTCAAAATCATTCCTTTGAGAACGTTTATCAGCCGAAACGAGAAGCGGTAGTGCTGCCTTTTGATATTGAGATTGAGAAGTGTTTTGAGAATGGGTTTGATGACTCACAACTAAAATTGTATGATGGCAATGAAAGCATATATGAATCGTCCAAGCATGATGATCAATTTGCAGAATAATTTGAAGATCAACCAATAAGTCATGTCTTTCATGATACCATAACTATATATGTGTAGAAATTGTTCACTATGGAGTTATGATCATGTTTCAACTATGAATATAAAGCCTGCAATCAGTTTACATTGCCCTTACATGTTCCAGTTTTGATTCTTCTAAAGCACATTCAAGAAGCCACGATTGAGCAACTACTGCACTGGTTGCAATGGCATTTTAGTATCACATAATTCAAATTATCAGAGATAAACTTAGAGTAGGTTTCTATGTATATAAATAAGCTCATAGGAATGAACATGCTTCAGTTTTCAATTGTAGTAGTGCCTTTCTAATGTGGATTGTATTTTGAGTCTATATATTGGTTATATTGCAACAATTTGGCTTTAGTTGCAGAAGGTCGCAGGTCAGAGAAAATCGCAGTTAGACTCCATTGCCCAATGGTTATGCTACTAATATGCAGTGTTCTTGGCACCTCACAGGGAGGAAACCATCCCCTTTGGAGCCAATGTTATGGTCCTATAGTCTAGGAATCAATATGCCTATCTTACTATTTCATTTTTGGGGTTACTTTGTAAAGTCTAGCCTATGAAATCACTAGGCGTCATAGTCTAAAAGGTCCATATGGAAAAAGAGTTAAAAGAGCTAATTTTTTATAAATATATATGTTGTAAAGGGGGTCTTTGAACACAAAATTGAATTTGTGAGAGTCTAAAGTTCATTGGGGGGGGTGGTATCATAATTTAAAAATTGTACTCATGGAGGGAAAAGGAGTCATTATGAGGGTTCAAGGGGTCAATCACTGTGCATTTACTATGAAAATCACCATGAGTGCGCAACTGATGCACACAAATATCAGAAGCCCATGGAATGTTATATTTCCTTCAGTTGGAGGCTCAAGATTAACCTATGGATTGGGATTCAAATAACTTGTTCCAAGAAGATGATAAATATAAGGATGATGCCTTTACATAGGACCGAGAAGCCAATAAGGAGTTTTTTATTTCCATGATAGATGTAGGGCTTGATATGTCTTTCCAAATCAAACAAGAGGATGAGGGGAAGACAAAAACACATTTCAATATTGTAGTCAAGTGTAATGTTAAATATCTAAATATTTGCATCATTAATAGAGATTCTGATGAAGTTTCAATATGTTTTTATAACACTAGAGTGAAGAAAAACATGCACGAATCTGAGGGTGTGAACAAAATTACATGGAATTTGAAGAGTAAATTACATACTGTCAAGAATCCTGGTACTCTTGTGCCTAAAGTGAGCCAAAATAAAGATGAATTATTTCAATACAAGAGTGAGGCAACATTGACTGGAATGTCTTTGATGTTGTTGCCTTCAATTGTTATTGGAGAAGCTATAGGTATTTGTATTGCAGCATGGCTACTTTGGAAAGATGAAGAGAGAACATGCACCCCAACGCTAGAGAAGGAAGTGAAAAGAATATTTTAATGAGAAGTTTCAGCTGTAGCCAACATGGCTAGTAGATTGTCAAATAAGATGGGAAGAGTAGAGCATAATGGTTTATGTCGTCGTGTTGCTCAGGTTTGTGCTCTGCATTCTATTCTGTAGAAGTTAATAAGATCATAGGGCCTAGTTCAGGTCCTTAGATCCCTTGAAGTACCTCTTGTTATAGTTCTTTCATATATGGAAAAATGGGGCATTGGCATAAACATGGAGGTGTGTTGATAGGAAAATGTCAGCCTTTGTTGTAAGAATTGATTGAAGATTGATCAAAGGGTATAAGGGTAGCTTCTGGTATTTGAATTATGATTATGAAGAATTTGCTCGCATTTTAAAAAAAATTACATACTTACAAAGCGATTGTTCTTGTGTTTAAGTCATGAAGTGGTTTATTGAGATAGTTCCCTGAGCTCTTGCTCTATAAAGGAACTGTTGTTTCTTGAAGGCCGAGAAGATAGTTACCCGAGGCTAAAATGCCATCAGCACAAAACTTACTGAGGTTGAAAGCTTATTTCTGAGGAAATCACTGAAGAAATTTGAAACACTGAGAACATTAGAAGTTTGTAGGGGTTTACTCAAATGATGCAATCAGTCGCCAAATATCTCATTTTCCTATTCTTTTGGCATAGATAATATATTGTCATCTGTAGGCTTGCAAAATTTGGGCCATTTCAATCAATCAAATGGATGGTCTGATCAAACAATTGATCACAAAAAGACCCCTTCTATGTTAGGAACTATTTCCTGGACATTTTCAATCCCCTCGGTACATGGTCCTTCATCGCAGGTTTGTGAATATCACACACATCTATTTCTTGTTGATAAGAGCTCAATATCATCCTCAAATTGTTCTCCAAAGATAATTTCAGAAGTAAAGTTTCCTAGGAAGGTGGTAGTTGATAACAACATTAAGGTAGTTACATAATCTGGAATGGGGCATCTAGAAGGATTTTGTACATCATTGAAAATAATTTATGGTCCAAATTTATCGAGTCAATGGTTAGGCCTCTCCAAGGATGCCAATTTGAACAATATTTCACTAGTGGCTTCTTCTTGCAGTATTCAAGGGAATGGCCATTATAAGAGGGACGAAGATATGCCATAGAAGAGAAATCTTGTTGGATTGAATTTGGCATACGATTTGTTTGGCTTTCAATTTTTTAATAATGGAAGTTGGCTTCAATGGGTATGGGGGCCAAAGTCAAAGGGATTTCACAATTTGACTTCCTTCTTGAATACAGTTGCTCGAGCATCTCCAAACATTAACTTTGATGGTTCTACTAAATATGATAATCTCGATGACTATTCTAATGCTTCATATTAGGAACTTCTTGGAAATGAGTGTGCATCCTTATTCAAGTAGTACCACCAAGAGTGGAATGTCTACCCAATCTAATGGACTCTCTTATAATTTTGAATGAAGTTGAAAAAAATAATTTATCTCAAGAGAAAACCAAACAGAAGACAACTAATGTTTCTTCTCAAGATACTTATGAAAGGCCATATTTAGGGACAATAAGATGGATTTGGATCCCAATGAGCTTGGAAGCTCATCCATGGTCACGGACAAGGGTAAGAAACCATCTTCACTTGTTGAGGTGGGTAATGATTTTACATAATATCAAAGGGTTGGTTTTCCAACAGAAATGCAATGATGCAGTAGTATAAATGTTAAATTAACGCCATATGATTTAGGAGCTAGTTACCCATCACCTGCTAAATCAATTCCACTTCCAGTTAATGATGCATCTTGAGGACATATCCTTGTGTCTACCAGTGCTCCATCTCTTTTATACTCTAAATCATCCTTTGTTGGGAAAGAGACACAAGAGCAAAGTCTTCTCCATGAGCTTGAAGACATGGGTTTCAATCAGAGGATACTGAATGTTGAACTACTCCGAAAACATAATTATGATTTACATAAAAATCTTGATGATCTTTGTAGTGCTATTGAATTTCTTCATAAAATGGATAAGTCAATGTCAGCGAGTAGTGATTGTTTATCTCATAATCCCTTAACCATGTTGGGTGTGTGTTGTTGATCCGATATTCACCCTATGAGTGACATCAGTTAGAGATTTATTGTTCGAAGGTATTACAGACTCATGTGTTGGTGTGTGTTCTGTGTTATTTAAGCAACGGAGCAATCAGATTGCCAATACACAGACATTTAAATGGAAAGACAACAGAGAAATACAGTAAGCAAACACAAAGACACAAAAAATTTAATAAGGAGTTCACCCTATTCTCCAGGGCTACGTCTCTGGTCCATCTTTCAGTGGTGGCCTTGTTTTATTGTGCCTTTAGTAGAGAATTACAATGCAGCGACTCAATGTGAGTTCTCCTGAAGCAGGTTTTGCTTGGCAGGGTGGTTCTTGGATTCCCCAAGCCACTAGAGTACACACACTCTTCTTCTTCCTACCAGATCTATGACCTTCTGGTCTACAGTGGCAAGAGCCCAATGTGGTGCTCAGCCCAAACAGATCCCTCTATGGGGTGGCTCGAATCTCTCAAACTCTCTGGTGCTCGATGTTGTCGCTGGTCAACTCACCCCTCTGTCTCTTCCTACTTTTGCTTCACTGTCTTCTTTCTCTGTGTATTCCGTCCTCCTCTCGGGATTCTGGTCTTTTTTCGTCTCTCCAACTTTACTTGACTTTTCTGTGTATGTTTCTGTTGTTCATGGCTTTGAAGCCATTCGAACTCATGTTCGTTCGGTTCCTCTTTCGCCTCTGTCAATCCACCTTCTGTAGCTGTGCTTGGAGTTCCCTACTCAGCGTCAGCATGAACGCTCAGGAAGTAGCCATTTGTCCTTCTCTAAACAGCGCCAACCTACTTCGACGGTTCGTTTCTTCAGTTACGTCGTGGATGAAGTCTTCCTCCACCATGGCGGTCAAACGGATTCCAAACCTTTAGAAATCGCGACGTATTCCTGATCGATTCCGCTTCCTCCATCGGGCTTGATCTCATTCGTCCGTTTTGGGGCCTCCAGATCTGACGCCATACGCACGTCCCGCGCAGTTGACTTGCTCGACCGATAACATGCGATCAACGACGATTTTCTCTCACCTCAGCTTGCCACGTGTCGATTGGTGTATGGAATCACTCCACTTCCTCTGAAACCGTTTACCATTTGAGGGCGCCCCGATCAATACCACTAGTTTCCAGAGTGCGGGTCCCACCTTGTACGTTTAGCACTTTTTGCCTTTTTTCCACCCGCGGTTCTCCGGCTCGCCATGCGTTCGAGTGCTCATGCTTCCCCCATTTCGGCCCTGTTTGCCCAGCAACGCGCGATTAAAATACACCTCATCTTCCCAATTCGGGGCTCCCACGGGCTATATTGACCTCCTGTACAATCTCCATGGGCCTCGGTCAGCACGCTTTGACCGAGGTCCTCGTTGTTCCACGTTGGCTGCCATTACCACTAGTTTAGGGGTGTTTTTATCATAGTTTCTGAATTCTTTAGAGATTTGTCCTGACCTAATACAATCATGGTTCTTTAATCAGTCTTTTATGGATCCAATTCGGATCACGGCCTTCCCACTGAAAAAGATTTTGGACCACCAAAAGTTGGTTTTCTTTCAAGCATCAACTAAGTGATGATATTGCTTTCTCACTTGTCTAATCTCAATACACTTTGCACTGCTCGGCTTCAAACCTTTGAGTCCAATTTTGAGGTACTCAACATCTCCTCTGCGTGTCGTCCTCACCTTCCTGTCCAAGATTGTGTCCTCCTGCAATTCATTAAGATATTCAGGTATCAATTCATTAATAGAAGGCAATTGAATTTTCTCTTCAGGATCCTCAATCATTGAAGGTTCAAACAATCTCAAGCAGTCTACATTTACGACTGAGTAGATGTGCATATAAGCTGGTAGATCAAGGCGAAAAGAATTTTCACCAATCTTCTCAAGTATCCTAAAAGGTCCATACCTGATAGGGTTTATCTTTTTACCTTCACCTTGCATCCTGTCCTTGCTGATATACAGCCAGACCTGGTCTCCAAATTGAAAACTATGCTCCATCTTATGCTTGTCATGCCTAGCCTTGTATTTGGCTTGCCTCTTTTCCAGTTGTTCCTGTACTGCCTGGTGGATCTCCTAGATCTGTTCAATGAACCTAGTTTCCTTGTCTACATCATTGTGTTCATCAACCATGGTATCTTTACCAAAGACAAAATCCAAAGGATCCCTTGGTATGAAACCAAAACAGGTCTCAAAAGGAGATCTTTGTGTAGAAGAGTGTTTGGCTCTGTTGTAAGCATGTTGCACATAACACAAATGTTCATCCCAAAGCTTATGATGTTTCTTGCAATATCCCCTGAGTAACTGGATCATTGTCTTGTTAACTACTTCTGTTTGGCCAGTGGTTTGTGGATGAAAAGCTGTGATTTTCTTCACTTGGGTGTCCATCAGTTCCCACAGACTTGACCAAAACTTCCCCACAAATTGGGTGTCTTGATCAGATACAATAGAAGTGGGTAATCCAAAATGAACCCATACATGTTCAAAGAATAATTTTGCAGTTTGTTCAGCTGTAATTTGTTTACTACAGGGTATCAAAATACACATTTTGCTGAACCTATCCACAACAACATATAGATAATCATGACCTTTCCTAGATTTAGGTAGTCCTCCAACAAAATCCATGGAAATGCTTTCCCAAGGGTGAGAAGTAACTGGCAATGGAGTGTACAAGCCTAGTTTTCTGTTGCTGGGCTTGATTTTCACACACATTGCACATCCCTTTACATATCTAGAAACTGTCTCACTCATTCTCAACCAATAGCAGAACCTTTGCAGCTGTGCAACTGTTTTACTTACCCCAAAGTGACCTGATATCAAAGAAGTGTGTGCTTCCCTAATTATCTTTACTCTCTTAGTTTATGGAATGCAGAGTTTCCCACAATGATATAAGAGTCGATCCTTCATGTGATAGTCCAATTCTTCTATTCTTTTGCCTTGACTCAAAGTTGCATATACATATTTAAAGTCCATATCCTGAGCATACTGTT
>APFE031522433.1:9750-61828 GCA_000404065.3 Pinus taeda | reverse complement strand
TTTAAATCTTGTTTGAATCTTTTTTTGGGGGAAAATACTTAAAATGTCATTATCTTTGAATATAAAATTCATAAAGATTTCATAGAATTTGTTATTTTTTGAACGTTTTTATTCAGTTTTTTAATAAAAATCTTTTATTTAACATGTCGATTTTAGTGAAAAGATCCTGAAATACATATTTTTTTAGTCACATCTATATGCAAAATGTGTAATTTTTTGTCCATTGTTTAAGATTGTTATTTTTAGTGACAATTATTTTATGTGTGTTGAAGTATTCATTAACGATGTGTAGATATATAAAAAAAATCCTAATCTCAAAATATTAATGTTATTATTTTTTTCAAACTTTGCAATACAAATTAAAAATTTCATTATAAAAAAACATTGCAAAGAAAAAAAAACATATGTTTGGAAAACCCTTAAAAAATAAACATCTTAGGATGAAAAACAAGAAAATGAATAAGACAACTTGAAAAATAGTAAAATATTCAACATTTAAGAAAAAATATTCACACTTAATACATTAGAAAATATAAAATGTAAAAAATAAGCCCTCTAAAAAAGGGGGGTTGATGCTGCATCAACACTTTTCAAAATCAACATGAAAATCATTAACATTTAAAAAACATGTTCACACTTGATACATAAGAAAATTTAAAGTGCCAAAAATATGCTTTAAAAAATGCGTATTTTGAATAACCAATTTTCAAAATCGAGTGATTTTTTTGCTACCTTAAAAAAACGGGTAATTGGTAATTTTCTTGTTTGATTGGTACCTATGCTCTCAACATAATTAGGGACAAACCTCCGAAGAAAGTTAGCCTTCCCCTGGAGTCATTGAAGCTGAAAAATGGTAGAAGTAGGAGGCAAATCTGTGATTGCATGTAGTTTCAAAGGATCAATGTGAATCCCATGCTTTAATACGACGAAGTTGCCCGGAACTAATGAAAAACATACATTTGTGCGGATCAAGTTGAATATTATAATGTCTAGACCGTAAAAGGATAGCCCTTAAGTGCATCAAGTGATCAGTCTGGTGTTTCAAATGAGCAAGAAAATCGTCCAAATAGGGTTGCACGATATGTTTGATATCATGGAAGGCGTAATTCATCGCCCTCCGAAACGTCGCCCCAACGTTCTTTAATCTGAAAGGGAGTTTCTTATAAGAGAATGTGCCCCTAGGATAATAAATGCAGTCTTTGATTGATCCGCTGGGAGAATTTTGATTTGATTGTATCCGTAGAAACCATCCATGAATGAAAAGATTTCACAACCGGCACAATCATCAACAATGTGGTTGATGAACAAAGTCGGGTAGTTGTCCTTCAGACAAGCACGATTTACATCCCGATAATCGATGCACACACGAATTGTCCCCTGTTTCTTTGTGATAGGAACAATATTCGACACCCAATCAATAAAAGGTAATGGGTAGATGAAACCGAGCGTAGAAGTTTCTCAACTTCAACTTTAATGGTGGCAACCTTCTTGGGATGGATCAAATGGAGGCATTCTCATACTGGTTTAATATCAAGATACATTTTAATCTCATGCACCATGATGTTTGGATCAATGTCTGAAATTTCTCCGTAAGACCAGGTGAATACATCTTAGAACTCCTGGAATAGGGATTTATAAGTCTTGAATTAATTAGGAGAGCAAGACACATTGATATGTAGATTTTTTACAATGTTGGGTTTAATCGAAATGTCAAAAGGAATAGTCTCTTCGATATTCGATAATTTCTTCTCAGAGTCGACATCGTGAATAGTAATAGAGCTCACAGATGAATCAATGATAGCAGGTCGATAGATTTCATAAATATTATCCTCAAGGTAATCTAGAAAGGAGGAATGATGATGATGTTTGTCCCATGGCACATCTTTTGGCATCATTATCTCCATGATGCTCTCATTGATAGAAAACATAAAAGAAAAGGGATTAGGAGACATGCCAAAATATAAGGAACAATCGAACCAATCGATCAAAGATGAAGGATCAGGATGCACCACATAGGACAAATATATGGCTTCATAATCACACTCAATGAGACTGAGCGACATACGGTCACCTAAAGTGTAAATATAAATTGAATATGTCACTATCCAAGGATCAAATGGAATAGTACCATCTGATATCATGTTAACCTGGGCAACTGAAATAGATTTGTTGGGAAGGAATTGTAGAAAAGGAGGGGGAAGTGAAAAGGTTCCCATGAGAGAGGAATCCTTTGTAGTCCCACCCCAACATGCTGATAAGGATGTGGGGGTTCACCCATAAGAGGTACACCTCCAGTAACTTGAGAATTGGTGGCAAAGAAGGTAAGCTGGTAAATGGATACTATGTCGCCCTTTTGAGGAAAGGAGATCATTCAAAAATATGTCGAAACCATATCAACCATGGCATATACCCAAGTTCGACCCAATAGAATATTATAATCAAGTGGTTCGCCAACAAATTCCACTTCTATGGACACGGTCTTTCCCCCTAATTCTACTTGCAAGGAATTTAGAATACCACAAGGTTTATATGTTCTTCCATTGAAAGCCTTTAAAGTGGTAGGTGACTGACTCAATTGGGGAGAGCCAATGGCCTTCAAGCAAGACAGAGACATAATACAGGTTGAGGCTCCCTTCTCCATGATGGAACGATGAATGATCCTACCATGAATGACAACCTAAATCGTGAAAGCTAATTGAGCTGGGAGTCACAACATATAGTTCTCATGATTAAAAACACCTAGGTTGGAATTTGAAGGATCAATACACCCAATTACGGATAAAAAAGCCTTCTTATGGGTGAGACAATTTTGCAACACCTTGAGAGAGGAAACAACCAAGGGGATTGAGCCAAATCTTCAACTATGTTATAATTTTGAGCATCTCTCACGCGAGGGTTGAAAGCATATTTATGAACCACGCCTTTCAGAGGCTTAATCGTTAATTCGTTAGGAACCACATTTCGAGTAGGATCCAAGGGAGGTGTAGAGGAACTGGCAGGTTGATCAATAGCCTAACCATTCAGTGGATTTGCATTTCCATAGTCATTAATTCGGGTAACCAACATGATATCATTCTTTAGCTTAGCAAAAGAAAGCATTAAAATCGAGTTAGAGGAAGTGGGATCACGAGTGAAGTGCTCCTCATTACAAATCAAGCACGGGTAACAAGGCTTCCATTTCTCATACGGAGACTAATTCTTTTGTTTATCCTGTGGAGGGGAATCTTTCTTCTTTTTATCCTTAATTTTCTTCTTACTTCCAGGTTGTTATTGGGATTTTCACTTATTGGATTTAATGACATTTATCTCGGAAGTAGAAGTTGCAGGAGGAGGGAATGGAGGATTTTAGGCAGTCACAACGAGAGTGGTACTAGATGGTTTACTCAATGACTGAAAATTGGCAGAACCAATCATGCCATAAGAAACATGTGATTCTTTGTAAGGAGGTTGAGGAATCGTATGATCATGCTGTGATGCATTTGGTATTTCGTCATATAGTGTGCCAGATTGGGTATAAACAAGATCCAAGTAATAGGAACGAGAAATTACTTGCTCTTCAGTCACAACCCCATCTTTAGCAACGTCTTCTGTTATAGATGGTAACAAAGGCTTAGTAAACCATTTGGCTAAAAAATGATCCAGAATGACGCAACTCATAAATATGATAAAAAAATGTGAGTGGAATAAATTTGCTTAAAGTTGGTCAAAAGTTTTGTCCCAGTTTCATATCGAATGGGTAACTAGAAGTGTGTTACGAATGTGGTCACTAAAGAGATGAAGGTATTAAACGAATATCGTGGTAATTCTATATACCATTTTTTGGTCATGGCTATAAGCATCCGCTGAAAAAGACTTAGACAAATAGAATCATCATTAAGGGAGTTCAAAGAACACCAAAGATGATAAGTCATAATGTGTGTGGATGGGTCTTCTCTAGGATTCCCATTGAATTTTGGGATATCATAATGCAATTTGGTTGGAATAATTAGCCACTAAGGAGATGTGTGATGGGAACATTGGTAAGACGAGTCAAATCTGTAAACTCAAGTGTTTCTATGAATGGGAACTTCATGTTAAATTCAGGCAGGGGATACCCTAGATAGGAAGGAATAACTTGAGAAATAGGTATCTACGCTCCATGATAGGGAGGGTTTGGATAAAAAATATTCACATAACCAGAATATGGATAACCTTGTTTCCCAACTCCAGGATGACCATGCAAATGGGGGGATGGTTGAGTCTGAACATGTAGGCCTTGATAAGGCACTTGAGGGATACCCTGATAAGGTTGATACTGTTGTCCTGTGGGATTTTACATCATCCCAACATAAGGAGGATTCAGTTGTGGTTGTGCCATACCGTACACATGTTTTCCTATTTGATGCTTAGGGATGCCCTATCCTATTTGATGTTGAGGAATGCCCTGTATAAGTGGTTGTGATTGTAAGACATTCTGAAGAGGTTGGGTAAGTGGGGCCTAATTTGTACCAGATACTAGATCAATATATTGAGTCGAAGAAGAAGTTTGTAAAGGTTAAATTCCAATCAGTTGAGCCTGAACAGTTTGAGGCATAGATTGATAGACACGGATTTGAGATGTGGATGGGACAGATTGAGAAATCAAAGAATGATCCACAACCAAACTAGGTACAATGTAAAATGTAGGTTTCCATACTTCAACAACCATTCCTAGATAAGGAAGACTCGAATAAAGTGGAGCACCAACATGTGGCATACCAATAACATGTTTCCCCCTTACCGAAGGAGGAGGGGATGATGGAGGAAAATTCCCCCCAAAAGGAGGGTTTCCAACACGAGATTGATGGGACTGTTGTAGGTGACCATAACCACTAATATAAGGGCCATTATGTTATTCAATTGTAGGTGTAGGTGGAGGAGAAAGAGTAGACTATGTGGTTCTCATCAAAGAGGTTCTAAATGGAATTATGAAAGAACAAGATATGGGAGAGCTCCATGGAATGGATGTTGCATGAGAGAAGGTACCAGAAAATGATCGGTAACCAAGCGGGATGAATGGGCCACCTTATATATGAATATCTAGTGATGTCACAAACATGGATGAGGTTGCAACATGGGTTGTCTCTGCTATATGGGCAGATGCAGGCTAGGATACCATAGCAGATTCAGTCATGGTTACCAAAACCAAAGAGGTTTTCAACGAGAAACTCAAAGGTGAGTTGAAAGTAAAATAATCAGATAAAGGAGCTTACGACGAAGTATGAGGAGGAAGAAGAGAATAAGTCTGATAAATATGAATCCCTCTAAAATGAAGAGGAGCGAGGTTCTTCCTATGGAATCTCTTTGATACTCAAAAAACGAGGTGGAAGGGGTTCACAGTCGGGTCCAAGATAAACAAGTTGTGGTTGAGTCTGAGAGAGAGGAAGAGAGGAAGAAGGACCTGAAGTAACAATCACATATGACTGAGGTATTTATGGTTGTACAACTTTTGGTTCAGATACTTCTGATTTAACAAAATAAGGTTTAATGACCTCAGGTAATGAAAACTCAGGTGCTTCAGTTTCAACTGTTTCAGATACACCAACAAGAGAAAAGGTAATCTCAAGCTCAATACTCATAGGGACATATGATTCTGGAAGATCTACCTCAGATGGAGGACCAGAAGGAGTAGAACCTTAAGTAGCAAATTTAGTAGTCTGCATTTTCTTGTCCTTCTGATGATGGGCAAGAGTTTCCTTTGGAGGAAGAAGAGGCTTATTTTGCATTCTACACAAATGACGGAGTGGGGGATCTTGTTCTTCCACGTTGGCTTAATAAATTTTAGAAACTAAAAACAAAAAGGGGTAATCGAGGCAAAGGGTTTACCAAGCAACAATGAACTACAATATACATCTTGGAGAACCAAGGACTTAACGTACGTGCATGTAATCTCCTTGAATGCCATGTTCGGTGTATCACGGTATACAAAGGGACCAACTGAATTGCCTATGGTGAGGATAAAAACCTATGGTGGACTTCCAAAATATACTCGACGATGTGTGGAAGTACAATTCATGGTAATGTTGTCAAATGCATAACCATACGATGAAAGTGTTCCCATATACTTTTAATGTGTGAAGTGCCATCCAATATACCCGAAAATATGTGGAGAAAGGTCGAATACATTTATATACTTGGAACGAGATTTCAGCCCCGGGATGCAACACTGGAAAACAACAAAAACTCCTATGTTTATAGACGTTGGAACACGTCTCTATCCTAGAACTCTAAATGTTTGTGTTAATGTTGCAAATGCTCCTTAGGTTGATTCAATAAATTTTACAGTTGATCTTGAATTAAGTTTTTTTGTGTCAGCTCGGTAGATCTCCTTTTCTATTAATATTTCATAATAATGTTTTTGGTTTCAAAAATCTGCATGTGGCCTCAACCTGCCCTCAGGAAACCAGGTATGTTGGCCACCTATCACCATCAAACACTATCCAAAATTTAAACAAAGAGATTCTAATCATCCATGCTACATTGGCTACCTTATCTTCTATACGCTTCATATTGGAAAAGTAAACGCTAACTGTCATCAAAACAAAATTTAACTAGCAGGACTGCTTCATTCATCTGAAGAATCAATTGGGGTCGGGGCTTTCACACTCAACCCAGATACTTTGCTTTGCATCATAGTCTGGAGATTCTATTCGACTCTATTCAGGAAGAGATTGTTATGATATAGCTACATTTGGACAGACTGTATCTCCTTCTGAATATCCTTTAGACTTGGTTCTATTGGTCTGTCCTCTTCTGATTCTTCTCTTTCCTTGTAGGTGGTCATTGCTCTAGCGAGGATGTTTTTCATAACCCAATACTATTGGATGCTTTGCTGAAACAAAGTTTGGTGGCCTCTGGTATTGCTTGGATATTTGACTATTATCTCCCATTCCTCTGCCTGGATCTCTTCATTTTCGATGTTAGCATTTAGTTCTCTTTCCCATTCAAAGATGATAGCTTTCACCTCGACTGGGGTTCCTACATAGTAGGCGTTAATGAGATTTTGCATATTTTCCTTTCTTGTTTTCCTTCCACTTTTCCTCAGATCTTTTCTTGCTGACGACTCCAGGCCTTTCATATTTTTCTTTGTCTTTCCCAATCTCCTGTTCCCTTTCCTTCCCTATTGGTTGCCTTCCTTCACCATCTGAGTCTTCTCACTGCTCCTTTCTTTCCTGTTTGAATGACACACCTGGACCGGGGCCTGGTACTCACTAGAATGGTTTAAGTGTCGTGCCGTGAGACTCTTTTGCACACTGGTGTTTAAGCTACCTATAACAGAAACCATAATTAAGACATTATGAACCATAATGAAATTTTCCATGGTGAACACATAGTAATTTATGATTTGGGTTTTGGTCTTGGTTTTGACATAATTACTTATATTCTTTCTTTGATACTTGGCCTGAGAATTGGCCTTGTTCCTTCCCGAATTCCCAGCATTCTTCCCCATTTCCAGATGAGACGACTCTGGTATAGTCTCTTTCATCCACTCCTTGCCCTCTTTACTTCTTTTACCCCAGTCGACTCCTAGGTTCCACTTGCTTCCCTCAAAGGTGTGCAAGATAGAGACAACTCCATCTTCCATGTTGTTGCCCATGAGCAGTTGAATTTCCCCTCTGCCCGACTCCCACAAGACCACCTTGCGCCTCCAACATCCTATGCTACAAACCCTGCCAATTGGTCTCCCATAAGTCTTTCTTTCCTGGTTATCGCCACCCTAGAGAGTAAGAAAATTCTTTACCCTTTCCCACCAGATGACAATTCTAGCACCAGACTGTGAAAGTCCTACCCTTCACCAGTAAATCCCCTTAGTGAAACTTAGCTAAAGCCAAATTTGGACTTTCTACCCTCCCCGGTCGCGGGGCCAGTTACTGCACCCACTTCTACCAACCTGTTCCAGGTGTTGCTTCGACGCTGTACTGAGGGGTTGCATCCAGACCATCAGGATGGAGGGTGCACCAAGGTCAGGTTTCGTGCCAGGCATCACGTAGTTCTTTTTATTTCCTTCCCTCCCAATCCATATACCCTTCCTTAACTTCCAAAAGAAATTCTCGCTACAGATGCAGTTGAAACTGCTCAGAATGACGTTACTGGCGGAATCAATTCGGGCCAATAGTCTCCTTCTGTCCCAGGACCTAACTACCCTGAGTTGAGGTTTAAATATCCCTTCCCCCTGTTAGGTCCCTATACTACTAGTGTAACCCCTTATTGTTATTAGTACAACCCTATTGTTGTTCCCATGTAGTCCCCATATTGTTATTATTGTGCCCCATAGAAACCCAATATTGTTATTATTGTGCCCTTACATTATTATTGTTATGTCGGATCTAATTATATTATGACCCCTTAAACTCCTATATATAGAAAGGAGGTCTTTCCATTTGTATCATCGGAGAATTGTTCATTTGTGTAATGTAAAGGAGGTTGCCCCCTTGAAGAGGCTTATTTCTAAGGCATTCATCTATCTTTTCTATCTTTCTGTGAGCTGGTTTCATAACATTTGGTATCCGAGCTTTGGATTCTAGGGTTTCGTTGCTCCAAACAGGTCATCGTGGCATTTTTTCTATAACTTTTTTTGTGCGATGTTTCAGAAGCAAAAACAAAAACCCATTTGAGACAAAATCGTGTTGAACCTTGGATCCGAATTTCAGATCTTGTCTCGCTATATTTTTAGAGATATGATCTAAGGAAGTTAGAGATTTTGCAGACTCCCGAATTACATCCTAAATAGGTGACCTTTGGAAAATCATCATAACTTTCTCTCTGAGAAACAAATTGAAATTTTGTAAGAAGTTACAGAAAGTGGATGGACTATAGTTTTCTGAGCATAGTTTTCAGATCCGAAGGTCGAAACAGTGACATGTGGCACGTCATACAAGTTCGTTCTGCTGAAACATTATATAATCAGGTCATCTTAGGAGATTGGGCATAACTCTTTCTTGGAGAATCAAATTCTGATCAGACTTGCGGGGTTAGAAAGAGGACTCAGAGGGCTATTGCAGGAGAAAATTTCAGAACTTTGAGATCTGAAAGTACAGAGTTACAGTCATTTCAAGATCGAGCTCCTAAATCAAGAAAAAGTGATATGAGGAAGTTTGATGGAAAGGATCCAGTAAATTGGATACTTCATATGGAGAAATATTTTGATCTACATGGTGTACCACTGTTACAAAAGGTATTTATTGTATCTTCATATTTAGAACTGGATCAATTTTTGTGGTATAAAGGAATTTTTTCTTGTAAACAACTTGTTACGTGGTCAATTTTCATGGAGGAAATGACAACACATTACGAGGATACAAAGAGAAACACCTTCTTTAGAGCAATGCCACAACAATTAGAAGAAAAAAGAGAAAAAGGGCTTTGTTACAAAGTGGAAAGCAAAATTATGGCAACAAGTAATTCCACCCCTCACAACTATAAAGATGGAAGTGTTGTTTCTCCTAGCCTTCCACAACCTACAAGGGTTACACCACAACAATTGGAAGAAAAAAGAGAAAAGGGGCTTTGTTACAATTGTGATAACAAATACATTAAAGGTCATAAGTGTGCTGAGAAGAAATTATTTTACATTGATTGTGGAGAGGAGGAAGAAAAGGATCAAGAAACATCAAAAGATGAGTATATACACCAGGAACCAACCCCAGAGAAAGAAGAAACGAATCCGACCATATCTTGTAAAGCATTGGAAAGAAGTACTACTCCTCAATCTCTTAAGGTAGAAGGACATATCAAGAATAAAAAGGTTCAAGAAGTGAATGACCACATCAATAAAGAAGAAATGAATCCGAACATATCTTGTAATGCATTGGCTGGAATTACCACTCCTCAAACTATCAAGATAGAAGGACATTCCAAGAAGAAAAATGTTCAAGAAGTGAAAGATCACATTGAGCATCAAGAAATGAATCTAACCATATCTTGTAATGCATTGGAAGAAATTACCACTCCTCAAACTCTCAAGATAGAAGGACATATCAAGAAGAAAAAGACTCAAGCATTGAAAGATCACATCAAGCATCAACAACAAGTTCTCCAACTTTTAAAGGATAATGCCACTTTGGTGTAGAATCGAATGAAACAACAAGTAGATCAATAGCGCAGTGAAAGAAGTTTTCATGTAGGCAATTGGGTATTTTACAACTACATCTCAAGCAAGCTATTTATGAGAAGGAAATTTTGGCAATACTACATGCACTTAAGAAATGACAACCTTACCCAATGGGAAGACACTTCAAGGTAAAGATAGATCATGATAGTCTTAAATACTTTTTACAACAAATATTATCTTTAGAAGAATAGAAAAAATGGGTCACAAATATGTTGGGTTATGACTTTGACATCATCCTACAGAAAAGGGAAGAAAATTTTTGTTGTAGATGCACTCTCAAGAAAGGATGAGGATGAGGATGTGGAAGCATTGTTTTGTGATATTTCTATTATCCAACCAGATTGGATAAATGAAGCAAGGGATGAATGTAAGAAGGACGATGAAGTATGGCCACTCATTCAAAAGTTGCAGAAGATCCCAGTTCAAACAATATTGTCAGAACTTGACAAGGAAGGAAAAATCATATTCGAGCCTGGAGTAGTCACAGAAGCAAGAACCCGACAACTACAAAATCGATCAATTTTAGAGTATCTCATCAAGTTGAAGAACTTGCTAAATATTCCACATGGGAGGACAAGAATTTTATACAGAAGCATCAAGAACTACTCAAGCGTTGAGGACAACACTTTTTGAAGGAGAGGGGCATGTTAGGTCCCTATATTACTAGTGTAACCCCTTATTGTTATTAGTACAACCCCTTATTATATTGTTGTGCCTATGTAGGCCCCATATTGTTATTATTGTGCCCCATAGAAGCCCACTATTGTTATTATTGTGCCCTTACATTATTATTGTTATGTCGGCTCTAATTATATTATGACCCCTTAGACTCCTATATATAGAAAGGAGGTCTTGTCATTTGTATCATCGAAGAATTGTTCATTTGTGTAGTGTAAAGGAGGTTTCCCCTTCGAAGAGGGTTATTTCTAAGGCGTTCATCTATCTTTTCTATCTTTCTGTGAGCTGGTTTCATGACACCCCCCCTACCCGGATAATTATCACGTCTATCCCACCCCAGGTTCAAAGGCCAATAACCCAAGGAAACCAGTATGCTTCATTTCTATAATTGACAGGGAAAACCATAATAATTAACCAGTAGTCTTCAATATGACTCATTATTGTTCCTCTTTCAGTCAAAATGTGTCTCAGATTCCAATTCATATTTTCCTTACCAACACAAGGGAAGCCTTGGAGCACATACCAGATTTTACAGGCAAAGGTCAAACGCTGCTCAACATCCCCCAACTCTCGGCACTTGCCAACTCCAACTGCACATTCTACCTTCGCTTCCTGCATGCAAATTCCCCTCAACCTTGCCACCTTTTCCTTTAATTTTCTCTTCCACCTACCCAAACTCACTTCCAAGAAACCTGCCACTTTTTTTGCTCCACTGGCCACCTCCCTTCCCTTCTCATGTGGGTCTCAGGATGAGCACCCACTTACCTTCCAATTAATTCCCTTCATTATTTCCTTCTGACTTCCAGTAGCTCTTACCGTGAGTTGCCCGGTTCTCCACCTCCACTTGCCAGCTCCCATGCCAACTATCCAAACTTGCTACCCTCTACCCACCGTGCCATCTATCTGGCCTCTCTTTCCTCTACCCGTTGTGTCATCTATCTGACCTCTCTTCCCTCTGTCCTCTATTGCCCATCACACCATGATCGGGGGTTCTCTCCTTCTTCCTTGTCTATTCTCAATATTTCATCAATACTGCTCATTCCTCCCATTCGACTTAAATCGTTGCCCCTTATATCAAGGTTGCTTCCAGTTTGTCCACATCCCCAATTGGCTAAGCTATCTGCTAGCACGTTCCCTAATCTGCGGAAATATGTCGAAATAAGATAGTATATCCTTTGTATTAAATTTCCTATCTCCTGAACCAATCTTGCCATCATCCAACTTTGGCTTATCTTCTCCCATATGGTTCCTTTTGCTGGAGCTTTTTTACAATCTTTATTACCAGTCTAGAGTCTCCTTACACCTCTAGTCTCTGAAACCTTTCTCTCCAGACTATTTCTAGCCCTCACTTTAACGCATAGAGCTCTGCTTCATTATTGCTCACTATTCCACAATCCATGGCATACAGGCGAATAATGTTACCTTGATGGTCTCAGAACACCCCTCCTGAGCTTGCATCCCCTAGGTTCCCTTTAGCTACTCCGTCAAAGCTTAGTTTTATGAACTCTTCCTGAGGGAACACGAAGAGGGTTGGGGAGTCACAGGGAGTAGATTTCTATTTCCATGAATTATCCATCAGCATGCTGGGATTTAGGTTAACTTTTCCAACATACGACCTTCCTATAGATTGGATTCACAATCATTTGGGTACCATTTCTCTGCAATAATTATTTATCAGATGTTCTGGACTATCATTCCCCATAATTCTACTATTGTTCTCTTTTCCCCTTTAAAAATTGTTCGATTTCTTCCCTTTCACACTGCCTAGAGCAGGAATCCAAGGGATATCTTCCAGGCTCAGTTCGGGATGGGATTCTGGTAAGGCTTCCTTCTCCATTTTTCCATTGTTAATTTCATACTTGTTTGATCCCTATCTCTATGGCTGAAAAGTTGCATGTCATACTACCATAGAACCTCGTTGTAACTGCAGGCATTTAATAAGTGTTACATTAATTCCATTTGTCTTTCACATATGCAGCAGACTGATGGTCCTTGCATCCCCCTTATCTGTAACTGATCCCAAGTTAGTGCTCTGCCGTGCAGGACAATCCAAAGGAAAAAGGCTATTTTGGGCCACAGTTTGTCCTTCCAGATTCGTTCCCATATGGGTGGCCCTTGCTATTAATGATGTGCCACTTGCAAGTGGTATCCTTCTTAGATGGTTAACATCCCTTTTATTCTATATCCCCACCTTATTATATACGGTCCTTCCAATATCACTATTCTTCAAGACTCTGTCTCCTTCTTGTAGGTTGCCCATTCAATCAAATCTGAAGCACCCGACCAATCTTGTTTCTGCTTCCATTTTCTCCAATGTTCCCCTATATCTGTTCCCCAATAATTTTTCACTAGCTGATTTGCATGGTTATTTGTATATTGGCATATTTCCACAAGGTCTGGCCCACTATATAATTTCTCTCTCTGCTTCCATGCCTCTTGCAAGAATCTTGCTTTGTCTCCTCCCCTTATTTCCAAGAAAATATGATTTCTTATCAGTTATATGTTTTCAGATGCCAGATTCCATATGGACGACCCATTTATGTTTTCCTAGAATCTTAGCCTTCCTTCTGTCAATCTTGGCATTCCATATTTTCTCCCCCATATTTCTTTCCATAGGTTTGTTCCTCCCTGAGTCCATCTCCACCATCACTTAGCCCCCATGACCTGGTTTAGAATATATGGGTCTCAAAGTCCCAACCCTCCTGCTTTGTTAGGTTTGCTTAGCCAATTCCAAGATAGCAGTGCCCATTTTTTAACTGTCTTTGGCCCTTGCCACAGGAATTTATTAAAGATGTCAATTAGTGCATGGAAAACAGTTTCATGGACAACTTGGCTTGATAATTGGTATATCAGGATTGACTGGAGCACTACCTTTAAGAATATTACTCTACTCACCATATTCAGAGTCCTGAAAGTCCAATTTTGTAGCCTCCCTTGGATTTTTTCTAGAAGAACTTTCCAGTTTTCCACTCTGATTGGGTGTAGACTTAACGAGATCCCCAAATATTTTGAGGGGAGATTTCCTATACAGAAGCCCATTATTCTCACGAGGAAAGCTTGGGATTGAGTTGTTGTATTGAAGAAGAAGATATCCGACTTCTCTTTATTGATCTCCGTCCCTGAAGCACTCATGAAATCGTTTAAGATTTTTATCAAAGCCGAACACTTTTAGGATTCCTTGGAGGTAAGTCCAGCTTAGATGGTTATAATATTTTGATAGATATAGTTTTATCATCATCCCTTTAGCTTTTTGGGTCTTCATGGAGTGAATCTCCTCTTGAGCGATGACTATCCCATCCACAGTTTTCCTTCCTTTGACAAAACCAGTCTGCTCTTAAGAGATTGAGCCAGGAAGGATATGTTTTAGGTGGTTTACCATTATTGTAGCCATAATTTTATATATTACACTACATAGCTATAGGTCTAAACCCCTGAGGCTCTTCTAAATGGTTTGTTTTAGGGATAAGAGCTAGGAAGGTGGAGTTCAGGGTCAGGTGCATCCTTTTAGTGCACCTTGAATACTCAACTACTGCCACGATATCTTCTCCTAGAATAATCCAAGTTGCCTGGAAGAATTCTACTGTAAAGCCATCCGGACCCAGAGCTTTAATCTTCGCTGGCCCTTTGATTACTTCTTCCACCTCAGACATAGTTATTTCATTCATTAGAGCTAGGTTCTAATACCTACTCACCAGCTGAGGGATATGCCGAGTAATCCTGTTTATCTTCTTTCCTTTCTAAATTGGGTTCATTCAATAAATTTTGAAAGCGTTGTACCAACAGGTTCTCCATATCTTCCTTTTGAGTAAGGCGATTTCCATCATGGTCTACTAAGGAGAATATCCTATTATGCTGGCAATGTTGAATCATCGCTTTGTGAAAGAATCTAGTGTTCCTTCCCCCCTCTCTCAGCCACTGAATTCTTGATTTTTGTTTCCACAAAATCTCTTCCTGATGCCTCCTTTCCTTCAACCTATTCAACAAATGTCCTTCTTCCTCCACTAGGGTTTCAGTGCGACAATTTTTTATTATATGTTATTGCACCTTTTTTCATCTTTGCATTTTGAAGTTCCTGTTCATGTTGGATGTTACCAAAATCTTCCTTGTTCCATTTTTTTATTTTGTCTTTGATTTATTTAAGACATAATTGGAATGTATGCATTTCGTTTCTTCCTTGTTTCTTACTTGCTTTCCATCATTCCTTCAACTTTCCTAGGAAGGTCAGACCTCTCAACCAGAATGCTTCAAACCTGAAGGGTCTCTTGGTTTGCCCTTATTTCACGTCCACTTCTAATCTAATCAGCCAGTGGTTCGATCCCATACATGGAAAGATTGATGCCTCATAGTATGCATCTTTGCTGATTAACTTTTCAGTTTCCAAGAATCTATCTAAGCATGATGCTATTTGACGGGTTCCTCTCTTTATCCGAGTTGTGTCATTCTTCCCAATATCTCATGAACAGGCCTACATTATAATGAAAATAGGGGCCACTTTCAAATACTCTTTAGTTATCTTGCAAGTTTGAGAAGATTCCTGTGACGAAGCCTCTAGCTCCCAGCTTGAGCTCGATATGGCCTTTGGGTTGCCATTTCTGTTGTATCCACTTGATCAGGTCCTTATCCATTGGCCAAATGGATTTAAGCCTTTGTCATGGTGTGCCTCTTCATCTGGTCCTGATGATGAACCACACTTGTTGGTTCGAAACTCGTCGGCCAAAAAATTCTCTCATTTGATTTCTACCAAAAGACTTTGTTTAACCTAGATTTTCTAGAGGTTGGACACTTGGAACTACATTAAAATTCTAACTACTGCTAATTTATACAAATTAAAATTTGGAGGGATGAAGAATTTTCATGATCCCTTTGGGGTCTAAACAAAATGGATTGCCTAGGAGTTGATGTTTTTGCATCAACCTTGTCAAAAAAGAAACAATGTTGTTGCATCATCCTTCATGTTCACAAAGAGTCAATCCTTTTGATCTTGTGTCATAGCCTCATAGGCCATCTGACTTGAGGGTTCTTCAAACCCATTCAAAGCAATGTTCCATAAATCATTTATTTGCAATATGGTTCTCAATTTAATGGCCCAAACATCATAATTTTTACCAACAAAATTAGGTAGTGGCATGTTAGCACAAAAATGACAACAGGGAAGAGACCCTGGGTTTAAGCTCAAGGAGCCAACAAGGCTCTGCTATAGTCTAGGACAACGTCGACATTTTCACCTTACCCAGAGGGTAAGGAGTCTCACCCGAGGCTTGTTGTGACCGAAGTTAGATGGGGTTGGATGGGGTATCAAGGAAATCCAAATAACATAAAACAACAGATCATTGCACTCAATTTTATGTATTATCCAAGACTGTCATTCTACTCATACCCTCTCAGGAAACTACCTAGTTATTGATCATTCATTTAAAATTTAAATAACCCATAAGGAACACAACAATACAATATGGAACTCAAACTAATTTTTTCATTAATTGGAATATAAGAGAGTACATGAAAAATTACAAAAGACTTAAAGTTTGTTCATCAAATACACAAAGAGTACATTCTCAGAGAATGCAACTAACAAGAATGGACATAATAAGCGCAAAGGAGAGTCCTCACATTTCCGCAATCGTTCCGGCTCTCAGGATCCTACCCTTGCTCATCCGCTTCATCACCAACCCTTCCTCATGCTATCTTTTTCCTTTTATCCTTTTCTTTGCATTCCCACTACTAGTTTCGCTTGGGTGACTCCGCCCTCAATTGCTTTCTATTTCCCTTACTCAGCTACTTCTATTCTCTTCCACCACCTTGCCACAACTGCCCGTTCACTCTCAGTTCATGTCCCTTTCCTTTGGTTGTCAACTCTGCAACCTGAATCGTTGTCCCTGCCACCTGTTCTTGGCCTTTCTTCCCGCCAAAATAAAAAATTCAAAACGAAGGCCCCAATAGGACCCGACCACAGTTCTTTGACTCATCCCTAAGTCAATCTATCTCAAGTGTTGTAAGAACTATTGTTGTTCCTAGTGGTGTTTCTGCCATTATTACTTGTTGTTGTGCTAATTCCTCTTCTTGCACAGTTGTTGCTTCTGCCTCTAGCTATGTTGGTCCTGCTTCGTGCAAGGATGCTTCTGCTACACTTTGTCCTTATTTTCCAAACAAAGGCCGCAACTCAGTTACTGTGATAATCGTTTCCTAGCAGAAGCAGTTATAATCTTCCAATGTCATATGTCAAATGCCTGTTAGGGTTTCTGCCTTTTGGATAAATTTGGTTGTTGTTGTGGAGTTCAGTTAATCGAGTCCAGTGTTCTACAGGGTGCTTCACTATTCTTCGACCTCGTCGCATACTTCCCGCAAAGAAATGACATGATTTCGGACCGGTGGCCTAAGATCACGAATTTTATTTTTTGTCTTGGTTGATTCCTCCTTAATTTTTTGTACCCTGGCCTTGAAGGAGGCGATCTCGTCATTAATTTGCTATAGTTGGCCTTTGTCCCTACAGGTCTTGCTGGCAATGATGCATTGTTGGAGTTGTTGGCAAAGTGGATGCACTGGCTAGTTTTTCATGTCTAGGCTGCCTGATCAATCGTTGACCTGCTCCATTAACACATAACCGTCCGCCAGGGCATCAATTAGTGAAGCTTTCAGTGAAGTGGTAGTGTGGAGTTTTTACTCGATCTCTGTGATGTAGCTTGTAGCTGGATCAGGTAGTGTTGATCTTGCCATATCTAAACTCTTCTTCCACTCCTTGTTGGTAGCCACAAGTTCCGTGCGTGCTGTCTGAATATTGTCGCAGCAGTCGACTAATGTGCGGGCCGAAAAATCCTCAAGCGCTTCAATTACTAAATCGGCCATAATTGGCCAAAGTGCTTGTAGCTTTGATGTCACCTACTTGACTTGTGATTGCAGCTGTTGATTGGTTTATCAACGCTTATCTCGCTCTGCCATGATAGCGACAAGTTGTTGCTTCTATTGCTCGTGCTCGGTGACCAGGTCATTATGCATTTGTTTAGCCCTCTGAGCTTCTTGTTAGATAAATCTGAACAACTATGTAGATGACCAATGCCGAAGGTTCTTGGGCTGCATTTTTTATGGGTCCGGGAAGTTTCTTTGCATGGGTTGGCTGCTAGTAATATATTTTTATGAGTGGCCTTGGGTGGAAGTTGCAAGCTGCGTGGTTTCAAGAAACTGAGGAGCGGGAGGGATAATGAATGGCTCTGGAACAACGAGGAAAATTATTGGAAATGAGGCCTCAAATGGTTCGATGGCAGTGGAATGTGGTTGTGAGGTGAGTGGTTCCTCGCACAGGAGTGGGTCCGACCCTAGAAATAGGGATATCAGGGATGTTTTAACAGTAGTATCGCTTTCACCCCTGTTCAATGACATGGTGGATTGGATAACCGAATCAACTTCCATTTTTTCTATGGCTATGTGGATGCTTGGAGGGATTGTGTTAGATAGGGTCACGGAGGTGGAAGCTATATGGGAGGATGGATCCCATGATCCAGGTGAAACAATAGAGGTGGATTATGGGTTTTCTTCAACAATTGGGGAGGTCGATGCTGACTAGAGTCCATCACTGGTGAGGTCAACAAGAGGCATGACAGGTATTTTATTTTGCTTCTTGGTCATTGGTACCTTGGTAACTTTGGGTTGCCTGGGCTTGGGGATGGTTGGCTTTGTCTTAGAGTGACAGTCGTAATGGGGGATAGCCACAATGAGGGGAGTAGTTATGATTGGATTGAACAAAGTAAACCCTTGGAAAGCAATAGACTAGGGAGTTGTACCCGATGAACCCTTGAAGATGGAAATTGTCTGCTTAATGGAGCTCATTTGTTTCTCCATTTGACAAACCATCGACTGCAATTCCTCCTCTGCCCCCCTCTTCCTGCTTCTCTCGGTCATGTCTCTTGTCATCGGTTGTGGTTGCATGCCCCCGAACAAATATTTGTACTGACCATCTGTAATCTCGCAAGCAACCCCTGTCCACGATCTTACCTCCGTGTGGAATGCCCCTTCTACTAACGTGAACCTTTGTGGCTTCATTTGGAAAGTCTCTGGGTGGATGCATTATGGCCTGATATAATTTTGGCCATGTGTACCCCAAACCATATTTCTTACGAGTAGTTATCAAGTAATCCCTTGGGGATTATTTCCGTCGCCATTATGGTCGCGAGCATCTTCTGGTACCAGTGCTTAAAGCATACCTCGTTGATCTCTTTGTTGTTGGGGTCCCCGGAAATCCTCCATGGTGTGTATCTAAATGCTAGTGGTGGCTCATCTGTGATTTCTGCAAGGTCCCTCCCTACTAGTGGGAACCATTTCCACATTGCCAAGATCATAATAAAATACCTGAAAATGAAATTTGTGCTTCATCTGTAGACATCCTCGCAAGATTCAAATAGATCATTCACAAGAAATGCAGATTAATTGAGAAAAATTCCTTCGCAAATGATATGGTGTCCAATGTGCACTCATTTCTAGAGAAGTGTCGCATTACTTTCCCTGTAATGATGTAGCAGGAAAATCAGATTCGGTCTTCGTTGATCAAATCTATTTTAGCGCCCTTGCCGTTGCACTTGGTGTTATATTTTCTATAATAATTATTGCCCCCCCTCTTTCTTGGCTCGCTTCGACCCTGTTTGGAACATTGTTGAGACTACATCTCCTATTGCTAAGAGTCCATTGAGGCGTTAAATATCGTCCACATGAATTGGATATTCCTTGTCTAACCAGATTGAACCACCATGCATACTGCTCACCAGAAGTTTAGTGCATTGCATTACAGCAAAAGATGTTCTGAACAGTGACAAACTCCTTAAATTAATCAATGTCGACTGCTGGAGTGCCCGAAATGTTACTTTAATCTTCATCGCCATTGTGCCATCACCTTTCGGAACTTCTTTTGTATATACCTCTCACTTGAGCATTGGAAACTGTAAGCAATCTGAAAGATCATTGTGAGCCAGCGTTGCCTTGTCATATTTCCCATACAATGATGCCAAAATAGTAATTCGTTCATCTAATTTATCCTCTGGAACTGAGATTATCTTCATCATTCTTCTGCGTTGCTAATATACAACAATTACAGGAGGCTAATAGTGAGTGCTTAAGCGACATTGTTGAGGTTCGAACGGAGACTCGAACAATTTTGTCACCTGAATTGAAAATTATGAAAATCCATGCATAGCCATGCAAATTAAGTAGACCAACTTCGACACAACATTTCTGACTAGACTCACTAACTAATTACTATGACAACTTTCTCTATGTGGACTTGATCATGTTAACTTTCTGCTGGCTGAGTTGTACCTGACTCGGATGACACATGACAGAGAAGGTACAAAGTGGAGCAGATGGGTAATAATGTGACCGTAATGGCGACTTTTATTAGTTAATTTTTTCCATAACAGGAAAATATTCTACGAAAATTTACCTCACAGGGGTATTATTACCTAATTATTACGAAAAAGACTCTGAGTACGGTGGATAAGACTTGTGAAACGTGTGATTGAGCTCCCCAACTACAATCGGTTGTGGTGAGGTGGCAAATAGGTGCCACAACTGAACTGACACACATGAATTATTGTATTTAAAATAAAGAAATAAACAGACTGACTGCTTGACTAACTTATTCCTGTTGACTCTAAACCTACCTATAGGCCCTTTTGAAAGACCTCATCAATTAGAAAATTGGGTATTGTGTTGGTGGAAAGGCTTCAGGCATGCGCCATTCACCCATCCTGGTACCAATATTCCATCTAGTTGCGCAAGTTTCACCACTCCGGACTCCCTGATTTCCGCGACTATGAATGGATCGAGCCAATGAATCTACAACTTACCTGGGAACTTCTGAAACTTGTTGTCATATAATAAAACTTGTCCTATGTCTGTGAATGTTTTTTTCTTAATGTGCCTATCATGCCATACTTTCTACCTCCTTTTCTCAATATACTGGTGGAATTCAACTACAAATTTGGCTTCATTTAATTCCATCAATTCATCCAAACACATGTAGTGATGCATCGTCCATCATCTTTGTAGCTTGAGAAATGAAGATGCTTGGTACTACAAATTCAGCTAGTACCGCGGCTTCCCATCCATATACCAACTAAAAAGGTGTTTGCTTGTGTGATCGCTTGACTGTCTTTTTGTACACCCATAGTGTGGCTGGTACACGTTCATCCCAATCGCCTCGACTTGCCGAACATATCTCCGTTAGTCCCTTTTCAAGTATCTTGTTGAATGCTTCGACCATCCTATTCGCCTGAGGGTGGTATGGGTTTCTCTAATGATGTTCGAATAGGAAATTTTGCAAGAGGGACGCAACTATTTCGTTTATAAAATGAGTCCCTTGGTCACTTGTCAGGCATTTTGGGCATCCAAACCTTGATATGATGTTTTCAAAAATGAACCTCGCGGTTCTATCTGCTAAACAATCTTTCGATGATGCCTCATCCGCCCATCGCGTGAGATATTAGGTAGTTTTGATGATATACTGTGCTTGAGAATGACATGCCGGTGGGTTGATTGACCCAATGAAATCAACTCCCCACTTCTCAAATATTTGCATTATACGTACTGTTGTAATGGTAATTCATCACGATGCGTCGATTTTCCAACTCTCTGACACACATCACACCCTTTCACATATTCTTTAGCATCCTTGTTGAGTGTAGGCCACCATAAACCTACTCGCAAGACCTTCTCATTGTTGCTTTCCCCTGACATGCCCTCCTGCAACTCCAGAGTGGCACTCCCATAGGACATCTTGCCTTTCATGCTAGAGGAGACACCACCGCAAGACTTGATCGAGGCCCAACTTATATAGATGTCCTGTGATCAACTAATAGTCAGTTTCTCACACCACCATGTGTCTCTTCTATGTCATCGTATGTCCCTCTGGACATTTCCTTATGGCCAGAAAATTTGTGATTTCCTCCAAGTAATCAAGTATTGCTTCTATGTGGAATAAATCAACGTCTCGTAGTTGATCAACTAGGGAGCCCCCACTTTCCCCTGATTCCAATCTAGAGAGGTGATCTGGTCCCACATTCAACCAACCTGGTTTAATGATAACCTTGAATGTAAACTCTGGGAACAACAGTAGCCACCTGCAGATTCTTCCCTCTAAGACTAGCTTGTTGACCAAGTATTTTAGTGTTGAGTGATCTGTAAAGAATTTGAATGGGGCTCTAAGTAAATAGTGTCAAAACGTTTGCAAGGAGTACATCATGGCTAGTGCTTCTCTCTCAGTTGTGGTGTAGTTATTTTTTGTAATTGACAACTTCCTACTTGCAAAGTAGATCGGATGATCCAAGTTCCCTTCTCCTAGTTGTGCCAACACTGCCCCTAGAGCAATGCCCGATGCATCGATGTGTATGTGGATTTTTTTTTTCCAATCCGGGTATACTAAGATGGGTGCACTTACCAAGTTTTCCTTTAGGATGTTCAATGTCGCTTGATAAGTCTCCGTCTAGTTGAATGTTTCCATCTTCTTGAGAAACTTCTCCATGGGAGTGGTTATGGATGCATAGTTGCGGATGAATCAACGATAATACCCAAGGTGGCCCATCGTCGATCACAACTGCTTCATATTGGTCAGCGGGTCCATATTTACAATTTCCGCAACCTTTGTAGGGTCCACACAAAGGCCGTCTCTGCAAAGGATGTAACCCATCAACGTACCAAATGGAACTGCAAAGATACACTTCTTCAGGTTTAGAGAGATTTGTAGTTGTCTGCATCGATCCAACAATAATTTAAGTAAGCTTGCATACTTCTTCAACAAGTTGTAAATTTTCCAATCGTCAATGTATACCTCCAAGAACTGATGAATGTAATCTCTGAAAGCAGTGATAACATTTTGGGAGAAAACATCAGGCACATTCTTTAGGCCAAAAGGCATGATGTGGTACTCGTATGACCCCCATTCTATGGTGAAATTTGTTTTCTTCTTGTCCTCCTTTACTATTCGAACTTGATGGTACCCTGAGAACCCATATGTGAAGGAGTAGGATTCATTCCCCGCAACATTATCCAAAACCTCATCACTAAAAGGCGTGGGGAATGGGTCATGGACACGAGCGTTGTTGAGGCTGCAGTAGTCTACACAGACCCTTATTTTTGCGGTGTCCTTTTTGTTCTGGATCATTATTGGGCTGATCCATTCTACTTAGTCTACCAGAAAGATGAGTCCTTCCTCTAACATTTTATCTATCTCCTTCTTGACCTTTTCTTTTACTCTTGGGTTTAGCCTATACCGTTTGTGCTTCATAGGCTTGGCATCAAGATTTAGCGCAATCTTCATTTCTCTGATATCTCTTTTGTTTCCTTTTAATTCAGTGATGGAAGCTAGGAATAAATCCTCATACTTCCGCAGTAGATCAAAAATTTCCTTAGTTATGTGCTTGTCCCAATAATCCCCTATTGATGCCATCTTTGGTTTGTCCTCCGTCCCGATGTTATGCTTCCAGAATTTTACTAGGAGAAAGTGGGGGGCATATGTTATCAGTCCCTCTTGAATATCCCTTTCTCCTTCAGTCTCTTGAAATGTTGGGTGCGTCAGTCCCTCTAGATCATTCTCTTCTAGATCTACGCTCACCTTCCCGCAAGCCATGGACTTTGGGTACCCTAACTCATAAAGGCATTGCATGAACTTTTCATTAATGCATCCTTCCCACAATTGTCCCAATGTGAAGAGTATTCTTTTGATGGCATACAAAGCCTCGGTTAGCCATCTGTTACTATCTTTGAATGAAAAAATGCTACTAAATTGTTCAACCAGTGTGTCTTAATCCGCATTTTGTTTTCAAATTTCTTCCTGTATGTACCACGCCTGAGGGACTATACCTAGCGTGTGTACAAACATGTGTAACAATATCTCCTTCGGGATCTATTCCCTGTTCCATCGGTCTGTGCAAATTTCCAGGTGTTTTCGGGGATTAGAGTCCCCCCTTGTATTTTACACTCTCTCACGGTTGGTCCCCTTCCTGCTTGAACCTTTCTCTCATGGCTCACTTAATATTATCCCAATCACGAAGGGTGTTGCAGTGATATCCCCACCACCATGTTGGGGTTGCTTGCAGTGCAATGTCCAGCAATGGTACCTTGTGGCTCTCCTTATGGTTCTATCAACCTTACTTATAAATACGTCTATGGAATCCATGCCATGGAAAGTAGGATAATCACTTACCTCTGTCCCAATCCAGTTAATGCGACATATTGTAGCGCAACATCTTGTATTGTCTTCATATCCTCCTTGTTGCCAAGAATCCAATGCAACCTCGAAGCCAACCTCTGAGCTATGTATACTCCTCCAGCTGACTGACTCCTCCATTGTGGGATTGATGTAATCTTCCCTCCTCCCTGCTATTAATCAGTAGATTTGGTCTAATGTTCCAAGTTCGTCTCAGTCATCTACTGGTTGTGTGAATCTTGGCCCTTGGTACAGATCCAGTGGTTGTATTACCCACATCCCTTCCACCTCAAAGAACATCGTTCCTTCTTAAGATTGATAACAACATAATTCTCATAAGCCCAGTCGATGCCAAACAGTGCTAGGTAAGGATCTTTGTCCTCCATTATATCTATTAACTCAAATTTTGCGTGTGTCTTCACCCCTGTGACATCTACTTCCACATATTCCAGCCTTTCGATGGGCATAATACAATACTGGTTAGCAATCCGCAATTGGATTGGTGAGTACTTCAACTATGGTTTTCCTAGTGCCTCCTATGTTTTCCTTGGCAAAATGTTAACGTATGAACCTGAGTCCAACATTGTATCTTTGATCCGGAATCCTACCACTTGTGTGTCAATTCGGAACTCCCTGCATGTTCTTTTGTTGTTTCTTCGGACACTTCTCGTGTGCTTCTCTAACAGATTTGTCAATATTCCTTCTTCCCCAATTTCTCCTTCTGGTAGAACTGCTTTCAGACTCCTGTGTAGCTCTCCTAACATCTGATCATTGTTGAAAATCTACAAGAACAGTCTGAACCATTCCTCAATTGGGCAAGAAACAATGGCCTTTACTAAATTTGGTACCTTGTCCTTCTAGGATTCTGCCAAGTTTTCAAACATTTTTGTTGCTTCCTGATAGTGTTGTTTCTGTTATCCAGGGTCGTATGATTGTTTTGGGGAATCTACTTGAAAAATAGGGGGTTGCTATGGCACACCTTGGTCAGCACCTATCTTCTTTCCTCCTCTGGTGACTATGTTTATATTGGATAGTGAAATTATTTCAGTAGCCCTCGGTTCTGCATTGATCATGTTAGTTTCCCGTTTCTCGGTTCGCTCTTCCCATCTTGCAATCAACTCGGGGAAATCCTCTATTGCATGTGTTAACCCGACATTGAGAGCACCAAGGTCTTCTTTGAAGAGGACACTCCCTGGCGACATGTCCCTCTTGGTCGCAGTTGTATCATCACATAGGTCCCTTGTCCCCTGTTCTTCCTACCCTCGTTCCTCCTCCCCCTCCTCACCCTTCACGAGTGGTCTCATTGATCCTAAAAGTTGACCGGTCTAGTCACTCCGCTAGTGCATCCAATGCTCGACACTGGTTGGTGTGGTGAGTTGCAAAACTCACAATAGTTATTGTTTGGTATGGTTGAGTACTTTTGCAATATCGAGCACAACCGTGGTGAGTGTCCATAGCTCCTACAGAACTCACAATACTCAGGTTGGTTTCGGCCCGAAAATGCTCCTTGCGATCCTACCACCACAACCCCAGCTGTAGGAAAAGTCCTTGATGGTACGACAGGCCCTAATGTAGGATTCTTGCCTCTTAGCCTTGGGCACTCAGTCGCGACATGACCCTCGACCAAATAATGGGTGCACCACACATTGGGTCTCATTGGGCAGATCAGTTGTAAGTCTTTCAATTTCTTTATTAGGCTGGCTATCTGGTGTTGGAGTTCCATGATCGATAGGTCTTGTGAGCCTTCCCCCCGATATTCATGTGGATATCCTACCATCGCCTCAATGTGAGTTGCCTACTCCAGATCATCTTGCATGGTCTCAATCTTCTGTTTTGTTAAGGGCATCCGAGTAAGGGGTAGGAGTGCCTTGATAAACCAATACCGATGGTGATTGGGGTATATGGTGTAACTCAACTTACTGACGCATCCTTGAACCTCTGCATCAACTCCCAAATGGTCTCTCCATCCTGCTACTTTATCTCCCACAACTCTGATATCCATTGTTGATATGTCTATGGAAGCTTGAATTCCTGTACGAAGTTCTTCTTGATGTCATCCACCGTTGGATTCTGGTTTAACTCTACCCAGTTGATAAACCATCTAAGGGCTCTCTCCTTAAGGGTGGTTTGGAATTTGATCAACTTCACATTATCTGGCATCTGGCAAGCTCTCCATATAGCTTCACAAAGGTACCAATGTTGATCCACATCCTCATTCCCTCGACCAGATAACTTCAAGTATTTAGTAAATTATCCTGCCATTCTGGCTTGAGCACATACTAAAAGCACAAAGCCTTGGGTCCCAGGCTATTGAGATCCTTGCAATCCTATATTACTAATATCACTATTCCCACTACTATTAGAGGTACCAAAATATGTTTTATATCTAACATGCACACTATGTATTCGTATTGTTTTAAGAAACTCAGCAAAAAATTTACTAGGACTATTGTAAAGTACAAGGGGAAGGTCAGGGTGAATAATACCTAAGGGTCGGGGGGTTGGATGCCTGATTTCATCTGGCGCATTACCCTGAGTAAACAATTGTCTTATAACATCACACATCTCATCTTCCATATCTTCCTCAGGATTACTGTGACCACTTCCATTAGACACCTCCCGCACAACTAGGGAGGGAGGGCTCCCATCGCCTTTCGGGCTTCCGTCTGGCCCATCTATCTTTATTCCTTTCTTTGAGTTCTTTGTGATCTCATCTCTTCCTTCTGGACCCCTTGACACTGCTTTTTCTTGGTGTGGTCCCTCCGCATGCAACTTCATTGCCTACATGGCCCTTTCCTGCCACTTTTTTGCTATTGCCGCCCTCCTCTGTGCTCTCACTTCCCTAGCCCTTCGTGAGTCTTCTACATCCATCCTTTCAACGACATCACAATCCCTCGGTCAGTAGCATTTCCCCCCTTTGATCCTTCCCCCAACATTAGGGTTTTACGTTGCCATGCTCGACTCTTAGAAAGAAATTAAACCTTCTTCCACCATCGAAATTTTAATCCAAAGAGGTACTTCCTTCAACAATTTTCCTCTCAGTACTGATATGAATACAACAACAACCTTCGAGAAGGACTGATAACTTTCCACCGTGAACTCAACCATGTATCCCTCTAGAGTAGTCTATACCCAAAAATCTACCGCTCTTGTCAGATCGGTGTCCAAGTGGTGGAGCGTTGCAAGATCAGCGGGGCCCAAACCACAACAAGATGGATGTTGTCCTTTCAGCCGACCCTTCACTTGTAGTCTTTGCAGTAATTGTATAGTTCTTTCGAGAACTTACACCAAAAGATCTCGTACTGATCACTTGCAACTCCTGAGTACAAGATCTCGTCATTCACCTTATCAACAGTCTGGCTTCAAAAGACAGATTGTTGTGACACAAACCGATCCACTTGGTCATCCCACTAGTTTCATATTTATTTATTAAAAATCCTTGGTACCATATTCTGAACTCCTCTTTTTGATTTTAGGTCCCGAAAATGGAACCATTTGTTGGTGCAAAAATGACAATGGGGAAGAGACCCTGGGTTCATGCTAAAGGGGCCAACAAGGCTCCGTTGTAGTCTAGGACAATGCCAACATTTTCACCTTACCCGGAGGGCAAGGAGTCTCACCCAAGGCATGCTGCAACCAAAGTTAGATGGGGTTGGATGGGGTATCAAGGAAATGCAAATAACATACAACAATAGCTCATCGCATTCAATTATTTGTACTATCCAAGACTGTCATTCTACTCATACCATTGGGGGAAACCACCTAGCTATTGATCATTCATTTAAAATTTTAAATAACCCATAAGGAACACAACATACAATATGGAACCCAAACTGCTTCTTTCATTAACTGGAATATAAGAGAGTACATGACAAATTACAAATTGCTCGAAGCATGTTCATCAAATACGCAAAGAGTACATTCTCAGGGAACACAATTGATAAGAATGGACATAAGAAGAACAAAGGACGGTCCTCGCCTTTCCACAATTGATCTGTCTCTCAGGATCCTACCCTTGCTCATCTGCTTCATCACCAACCACTTCCTTGTGATATATTTTGCCTTTTATCCCTTTCTCTACATTCCCACTATCAGTTTCGTTTGACTGACTCCACCCTTGACTGCTTTCTATTTCCCTTTCTCTACTGCTTCTATACTCTTATGCCACCTTGCCACAACTGCCCGTTCACTCTCAGTTCCCATCCCTTTCCTTTGGCTACCAGCTCCGCAACCAGAACCATAGTCCCCGCCACCTGTTCTTGGCCTTTCTTCCTGCCAAAATTCAAAATTCAAAATGAAGGCCCCAACATAGCAATTAAGAAACATTAAGCAAATCCATACTGATAAAGGGTGGCAGATAGAAAACATTGAAGAAATCCATTCTGATATTTCTCAGGGAACTCAATTACCTTCTAAAATCAACTATAAGAAAAGAAAAACCTTTTGTTTATAAACCAATTTTTTTTTTTAAACTTTCCTTAAACCAAAAAAATCCCTTTTATCCATAAATCTAATTTTTATTTTGTTAGGATCATGAAACATCGAAATAAGTGGTGGTGTTTAAAGATACCAATGTTGGGATCCCATTGGTCACTAGGACAAATTTACTTGGATTTTTTTCACCTTTAAATAAGATATATTCCACATGAATACCATGGAAAAAACCATGAGTCCTCATAAACCTAGAGCTCAAAAACCACTGGTAACTTAACTAAGTCAAGTTTACTTTAACCACCCTAATAATCCTCCCCTTAAGCATGACTCGAGGAGGTTAACTTGGTTCCAATCATTCAACAACCATCTTATCTGAGATCTCACATTCACCCCTCAAACTAATAAACTAGTACATTTGCCACCCTGGTACTTATCCAAGTGGTCCATTCCACAACTTGATGACTCCATGTGCCATTGCACTATATGTATGCCCAATAAAAGTTTTAACGCCTTGCAACAAACCATGCTCCTACACATGTATGGCTTAACAATAGGTCTTACAACTTCCTGGGGAAATACATCTGCCTTGGACCAAAAACTTAAGGTGTTTACACACCACTGGTGTTATCACACCATTGTGGCTCTCATCACTCGTTGACTCCTTCAATATCCTCAAACCATTGTCTCAACCTCCATTCCTTGTGCATACGACAACTCTCTTGCTACATTTCTAACTTTGTTGACCCATACCTTGATTTGGCCTTCCAACATTATTTGCACTCACTAGATCCACACAATCTCTCATTAGCACCCGCTAACACCATACTCTAACATCAACTACTAAGATCACGAAACAATGAGAGAAGTGGTGGCCTATAAAGAGATTGTTGCTAGAATCCCACTGGTCACCATGACAAATTCACTTGGAGTCTTTTTGCCATTAAATAAGCTATATTCCACATGAATACCATGTATTCTTATAAACCCAGTACTCGAAAATTGTTAATAACTTTACCAAGCCAAATTTCCCCAAACCAATTTAACATATTTTTCATTAATGTCAATTACCATATACTTAAAACCATAAATACAATCAACCTATACTCAAAACCATAAATACAATCTCTTTTTTGATATATGTGGAGATAATCTGGTACACATAATGATCTGAATGGAAAATGGCATCAGCCCATGGTATTCATCCACCCATGGAATTTACCCATGGTATTGTAAGTTGCATCCACCCATGGTATTTATCCATCCATGGTATTGTAAGTGACATCCACCCATGGTATTCATTCACCCATGGAATTGATCCGTGGTATTGTAACTGAAAAATACTATAAGTAACAAGTCACATTTTGTAAAAGGACAGTTTGTCTGCCACAATGTAGCTTTTACAATTATTCTTCGTTTTAATAAAAAATTTCTTTGTGGTTTTATTTAATATGTGTTCTCTCATTTTCTTTCTGAAATTGCAATTTCTCAGATCTTCGGGACCTCCCCCCAAGATCCATTTCAATTTTTTTTAGATCTTGGGGGCCTCCCCCCACGATTTGGATTAGTGGTATTAGAGCAGGTTATGATTCCATGAGAATGAGGGTTTGATGCATATTTCAGTTTCAACTGTTGCAGCAATATTCAACAAACTTCAGGCATGTGCTACATCCTCCACAGAGCATTTCCTTGGGCCAAGCGGGAAGAATTTTTCTTTTTCATTTTTTTTTTCAGGATTTTTTTTTTTGGTGGCGAGTTTGAAGATCAGATTTGACACATTTGATGCAAAATTTACAAAAACAAATAACAGATCTGGATTCCTTGCGAAAAATACCAAAATTCAAAAAACAATTCGGTCAAACCGGAGTCCGGATGAGGGAGATATCGCTAATTTAAAATCAACTATGTTGCAGATTTTTATGACAACTGGTGGACGACGACTCTCCTATATTTTTTTTGCAGTTTTTTGTGCAGAATTTCAGAACAATTATTACAGATTTGAGCTCCTCTCAAAAAATCACCCAAGTTCTAAAAAAAATGGGTCCAATCGAATTTCGGATGTGGGAGATATCACTGGTTTAAAATCAACTATTTTTTCAGAACTTTTATGGCGACGGAAAGGTTGCAGTGCGAATCTGAGATTCTAGGGTGTCCAGTTAAGTATTTCCAACACATGGGAAGATTCAAAATGGTCCTTCTGTTTTCAAAAATAGGTTATAATAAATATTCTGAGTTATATTGATCCAGTTATGTCTAATTTAATTGTGGAGCAACATTTGGAGCAGGTTCCCTTTGGAGACGTGCCCTCCCAACCTACTTTAGTAGGCACCTGCTTCACACTAATCAGTTTCAACATAGTAACATTCGGCTTGGGTTCTTTGGAGACGTGCCCTCCCACCCCAAGCTATGTAGGCACCTGCTACTTCATCAACAACCAACATCATGGTTATGGGTCAACCACACAAAATCCTTGTCATCGAAGTCCATTTACTAGGATACACACTGTTAGCATCAAAGTTGGTCACAAGCATTACAGGGTATTTCTATCCTCGGATCTTCGTTTGTCATGGTTATGGGTCATTCACAAACCCACACTTCATCGAAGTCCATTTGCGAGGCCGCACACTACCAGTATCACAGTTGGTCACAAGCATTATAGGGTATCTCTATCATCGGATCTTCGTTCATCATGGTTATGGGCCATCCACAAACCCACACTTCATCGAAGTCCATTTGCTCGGCTGCACACTATTAGTATCACAGTTGGTCATAAGCATTACATGATATCTCTATCCTCGGATCTTCGTTCATCATGGTTATGGGTTAACCACATAAAAACCTTCTCTTCAGTGGCTATGCATATTCAACAAAGGCTTCATAGGAGGGAAATTCATGCAATGGTGACCATTGCTTCTTAAGGAGGGAGGAATGATCCGAATGGAAAATGGCATCAACCCATGGGATTCATCCACCCATGGAATTTACCCATGGTATTGTAAGTTGCATCCACCCATGGTATTGTAAGTGACATCCACCCATGGTATTGTGACATCCACCCATCGTATTCATTCACCCGTGGAATTGATACGTGGTATTGTAACTGAAAAATACTATAAGTAACAAGTCACATTTTGTAAAAAGACAGTTTGACCACCACAATGTAGCTTTTACAATTATTCTCCATTTTAATAAAAAAGTTTCTTTGTGGTTTTATTTACTGCGTGTTCTCTCATTTTCTCTTTGACATTGCAATTTCTCAGATCTTGGGGGCCTCCCCCCAAGATCCATTTCATTTTTTTAGATCTTAGGGGCCTCCCCCCAAGATCCAGATCACATAAAGTCAATTACTATAACAACAATTAAAATATGAGATGTATTTGGTTTGGTATATGAGCCATGGGGTTATATAGATGAAAAAATAATGAACAACATGTTAATTTATATGTAAACTTTTCAAACATCTCTTTTTTAAATCCTCTCTTTATACAACATCTAATAAAAGGATTATGTAAAATATCAAAACACTTCATAAAATCAAACTTTGAGTATGCAACCACATTACTCCAAGTTTATAAAGAGATTTTGAATATTCTGATCGTTAAACTCTCAATGGGTGGACTGTTTAATGCACAACCTTCCAAACGGTGGACTGTTTAATGTACAACCTTCCAAACGGTGTAACAATCACGACTCTCAATGCGTAGAGTATAGCGACATATGGAATCTTTGCACACTACAAAACAACATCGAGGAAACAATGACTTTGCAAACAACGAAGGCGGTAGAGCTCACTCACCAAAATAAACACTCAACCCTTTTATGCAGACCTCACATTCAGAAACTCAGATTTGCATTCAAACCCTTAAATTTTATGATTCGTTCTACTCTCTACTTTGTGAAGAGTCTTATACCTTGGATCCTTGGATTTTATGATTATTTCTACTCTTCACTTATACTTGCTATGATATTCAAACTCTTGGATTTTGAAATTTGATGTATTCTCTACTCTATGAAGAGTTTAAGAGCCTTAAATTGGGTGTGATACGATGAAAAGAGATATATAAATTTTATATCGAGCTAAAGAGGGAACAAGGAAAACTTTGGTGCATTGAATGTTTTTTTCATTATTAAATAAATTTAATATTTGTAAATGTGATTTTATAATTTTTTGTTTTCTTAAAACAATATGAATCACAAAAATCTGAATCTTTTAAAATTAATCACTTTAAAACAATCTTAGATTTATATAAATTTTCTAAAAATATTAAAGTGAATATCTTACTTAAACTAACTTAAGAACACTAAATTAATAGGAAAAATATTTTCAAAAGTCTCTAACAATTAATTAATTTACTTCTCATTTCTTTTTCCGTAGAAAATTTACATGATTGTACATTCTTATAATATACTATATATATTAATATTAATATATATATATATATATATATATTATTCAAAATGTACAATTTTATCATCATTTTAGTGCTTATTTTGGCATTCTAATTTGTTGGGAATCACGATTGTCATTAGACCAACCCGCAGGTGTTAGTCAACGATCGCATCGCTAAAGATAAGGATCCGAGAGGGGTTTAGTCCATGTCGCGAGAGCGTTGGCTTATCCAATATCCAACATAATTTGCTACTTAAAAAATATGCTAATTTATTTAATGTTGAAAACTAGTATAATCAACATGCAAATCAAACCCCTCTAACCAACCATGACCATATTTCTTTTGGTTAAACTGTTCTTTTAACTCTAACGAGCCATGGCCATATTTCTTTTGGTTATAATATTATTTTAATTTCTAAGAGATAGGTTTCACTGAGCTGCAAAAAGTCCTTTCCAAGGCGATATCACAGAAAATAAGTTTATAATAAAATATCGCATGGATTTTGATTGGCATCCCATGCTTAAATAAGTTTATAATAAAATCTCGCATGGATTTTGATCAGCATCCCATGCTTTTAGGTGGAATTCCGATATAACTTGGAATAATAGCATCCAAACCTTTTATTTAAGTCCCACTGAAATTCTAAGAAAAACAAGATAGACCATTTTTAATAAACAAGTACTTTGCTTTCACCTAACCTCAAAAAACAAGATGGACGGACCATTTTTAAGGAACAAATACTTTTCTTTCTCCCAAAATTGGGATTTGAAATTCAACCATAACTTTACCAAACATATTGTAAATTTTTTAATGAAATTTGATAATGGTATTGAAAAGTATGAATGTATTTGATAATTAAAATGTTTGGCAGTTTACTTGTTAAATTTCATTCCTATACTCAAATTGATTCTAATACTATCAAATTCCATATCTATTTTCACTCACATGGCACGGTGGTGGAGTAAAAATGAAACATAATCACAAAATAAAATAATACCTCCCTAAAATTAAGTTGAGTACTAGTGGTTGAGTACGAATGGACCATAACCACAAATAAAACAATACATTTGCACTAGTTAAAGCCATGTTGATGACAATTATTGGTAAATTAATACTTTTACATTCCTCTTAAAGTCAAGTGGCACCGTTTCAATTAGTCCTTCTTAAGTTTATTCTAATTTGTTTATGTTTTTTATAAAAGTTATTACTAAAGCGTCCGTTAAAGAATGTGTTAACTAAATACAAGAGAATGCTGAATTTATTATTAGATTTTAAAGGAAAAAAAAAAACCAAAAGCATGACATTATATGTATCTTCGGTGTATAAGGGTAGGGCTTTCTCACTTAATTCATAGAGGTTTAAATATTTTTGCTTGGGCTATAATCAGAGATTTGACACATAATAAATATATTGACACTTTGCTGGGTGGGATTGTTACATCTCTCAAATAGTTCACTTTGGCTTTGATTGTTATCCAAACTTTTTCGAGCAAACTTTTTCGTGTAAGTTTTTAATAAACACATCAAAAATATCTTACAGTTGCAAATCAAAAACTTTTGGGCTTGATATGAAAAGAAAAATAACAAATGTTTCCATACATACAAAGAGTTGCTTTCGCTATACAAATACACTTTATCCTCCTACATACCCCAAGTGAAGATTCCAAATCAAGTGTTGTGATTATTACGGATGCCCATAACCATAAAATAGAACAACAAATGATATTGTGAGAAAAGTTGAGTTTCCTTGAAAATTATGGAGTAGATATACCTAAAACTCCTAGCATCTAAAATATAACTTCCTCAAATAAAAGAAATTTTTTCTACCATTGCCAGAAAGAAGATAGATAGAGAGGTAAAGGAATACAGAAACTCACAACCCACTCCCCACATTTTCAAAATCCGCTTGTGTCCATACCGAGTTTTTTGAGCTTGCTCAAGTTTTAAATTTTTCTAAATTAGGAGTAAAATGCCCTGCTGGTCAATCATTGGTTAACTTACAGTGTCTTGTACATATTCACATAGAACTACAACCCAAAAACAGGTGAAACACCAGCGCTCATGGTGAAAAATGCAGTAGTGTTATGCAGTAGTCTATAATACGATTTTTTGAAAGCTTTTTTTGGCGGATTTTTCCGGTCAAAATTCGGTAGCAATTCATTGGAATCCCAAGTTAGCTAGTTTTTGCACAATCAATGGCTCCCAGGTTTTTCAGGGCCCTGAATCCAAATATGCAGTTAAAAAACCATTTTAATTGCTAAAAATCAAGATTTATCCTCATTCCTTCCGCCGGATTCCGTCAACAAAATCTCCAAAAAATCTCATTATAGACAACTCCCAAATGCAGCCCCATCTCATTCCCTCATGATAAAGTGGTTGAATACAAATGAATGAACACCCTATATAAATTAATACTCATCGTGCGTTTTGCCCCTGCCAAAAGTCAAGTTGATTACAGTTCTTGAATCTTGAGTATTAAATGAACCAGAACCAGGAAATAAAGGCGTAGTTTATTGAGTCCGTAAATTTGTCTCAGAGCGAAAAATAGTTGGAATACAGTGAATTTTTTCAACAAATTTGCTGGATGGCAAAAAAATATTGAAATATGGTGAATTTATTTTCAAAAAATCTGATACTTAAAGTCTCTGAAAAAATATAGTTGGAATACAGTGAAATTTTTCCAACGAATTTGCTGGATGGCAAAAAAATATTAAAATATGGTAAGTTTATTTTCAAAATAATCTGATAGTAAAAGTCTCTAAAATCTTAATGATGAAAATAGATTAATACTATCAAAAATCTCAAAATCTTGAAATCTTCTCAAATTTAAAAAATAACTAGTAATATTTTAGACAGAATGGGTGCAGCAACCTAAAGTGAAATTCATTACACTTGTTGAGTACTAAATGAACCGAGACTGAAAAATAAATTAATACTTTTACACACCCGGTAAAGTCAAGTTGCTTGAAAGTAGTTGAGTACGAATGGACCAAAAACAGAAAATAATTAATAGTGATGGTGGGCCCTCGTGGAGGCATTCAGCCTAATTTGAGGAAGAGAAACCCTAATCTAGCTAGGGGTGGGCAATTTGAAGAATAGAAACCCTAATCTAGCTAGGGGTGGGCAATTTGAAGAAACAGAAAATAATTAACAGTGATGGTGGGCCCTCGTGGAGGCATTCAGCCTAATTTGAGGAAGAGAAACCCTAATCTAGCTATGGGTGGGCAATTTGAAGAATAGAAACCCTAATCTAGCTAGGGGTGGGCAATTTGAAGAATAGAAACCCTAATCTTGCTAGTGCTTTGGCGGTGTGAAGATAAAATCTCGAAAGCCTCTGATTTGGAAGACCATAGGCGCGCTCACCCTTCTAGTGAAGGGAATGATCGAACGCCTCTGATTTGAAAGACCTTAGGTTCTCTCACTCTTGTGGTGAAGGGAATGATCAGTTGCTCGTGTAATGCGGCTGGGAATGCAGTGAATTTTTTCACCACACATTTGAAAAGGGTTGTTCTAGAGGTGAAACAGGTCATTTATTTGCCCAATTTTTCAGCGACATGGAAGTTGGAGTTGACCGTCTGAACAATCTAATGGCCAACATCTCAGCGATCAGAAATGGGACGTTGGTCAGCTCGACTCAGAGAAGTGAGTTCGATTTTCCTCCCAGTGGTGGATGCGGGGAGCCCCATCCAGATACAGATTGAGATCTCCGAACCTGGTTTTGTTGGAAATGCAATACAATCTGTACAGTTGAAGCTCCAGGAGAGGATAACCAGATAACAACATCCGAATTAATGATGCATATGGCACGCGGGGTGTTGGTAAGGCTCTGCTGCTTCAGACCATCAAACAGAGCCTTAAGGTACGCTGTTCATTTGATCCCATCATTTGGGTAACGGTCTCCAAACATTACGATATCTTAAACTACAAGATTGCATTGTAGTAGATTAAACTTATAGAACTTTCTAGACAAATCCAATTTGGAAGGGCAAAAAATAGGTTATGGTCTTATTTAAGGGATAATTTGTTTTTCTTGTACTAATGATGTGGAAGAGTCTTGAACTGCAAACCCTAGGAGGGTCATAATGACAGAGGTTCTAAAATCGTTTTGACTACTAGTATTAAAGAAGCGTGTACAAGTATGTAAGCTGATGACATAGCAAGAGTGGAACCGCTACCTGTAGAGGGGGATTGGCAGCTGTTTTGTAGCCAAGCATTTCCAAATAGAAGTGTTCCAGATGAAATAAGAAACTTTGCCAGGAAAATCGCAGGGGAGTGCAAGGGTTTGGCACTGCCTATAAATGTAGTGGTTACCCCAATGAGAAAATATACTTACCAAGTGGAAACATGGTTTACATTAGATGCACAAGATAGATGACACGTTTTATGGCCTGCATGATAAAATTGAGGGAAAAACATTCAACGTATGAAATGGAGTTGCAATGGTCTACAAGATTATTTGAAGACTTGTTTTGTGTATTTTGCTTCTTTCCCAGAAGACACAGTAATTTACTGTGTGAAAAGGTCATAGATTTTGGATTGCAGAAGATCTGGTTTTGTATATTTTGTAGGGTTTCTCAAGACAGCGTAATCTACTGCTAAAAAGTCATAGACATCTGGATCGCAGGTGGTGTGGTGAAAAACAGTTGAGAGCTATTTCCCACATACATGGCACACTTTTATCAACTTCCTCAGCAATCGCTGTTTGATTGAGGTTGTCAAGATGAATAGTGTAGATAGGATTGCAGCAGTTGAAATACACGTTGTCCTTCTCGATACTGCGATTCGCATTGCGGAGAAGGAGCACAGGTGTTATTTCAAAGCCGGGCAGGGCGTGAGCTTTATCCCTTCGAGGCAGTAGACAGCGAGGGCTGTGCAAGATTGTCATTGATGAACAATAATCTATAGTTCTTGCCAACAACCTTCGCATTCTCGTCCCTCTCAGTTTTGCCAGTAAGGGAGAATCCGGGTACTACAGAAGTTCCTTAAAGCTTCCTGCATGAGTTGTCCTCACTGAGGGTCCTCGATCTCAGTCGGATTGGCATAGCGTCTTTGCCGCCTTGTGTCGGAAATATGTAAAATCTTGCCTGCTTGCAACTAGAATCCACTGTCATCTGTGAATTGACTGAAAGCGTTAGGGAGCTAAATGAGCTTTAATTTTTGAATCTTCGTGGCTCGTATGCATTGAGGTGCCTTCTGTAGAGGATAAGAGAATTCTAACGTTTGAGAGTCCTCTTCACAAACCAATGCTACAGGTTGAGCCATCTGCCAAGTGGTATTTCGGAATTGGTTTCACTGGAATGACTTGGAATGCAGTTGATTATTCGATTGGATTTCTAAGAAGACGCAAATGCAGAAAGAAAGTATGCTTGTTTAAAGGTAGTCTTGAAATCTTCCTGCGTGAGTTGTCTTCATTGAGTGTCCTCAAGAGTTGTACTCATTGAGGGTCTTCTATTTCAGTTGGACTGGCATAGCGTATTTGCCAATTTGTACCGGAAATCTAAAACATCTTGCCTTCCTCGAACTAGAATCAACGGTCATTTGTGAATTGCCGGGAAGCATTGGGGAGGTGATTGAGCTTCAATTCTTGAATGTTCGTGGCTGTTATGAATTGCAGTCCCTTTTAGAGAGGATAAGGAACTCAGATGTTTGAGGGCTCTGGACATAAGCCATCTTCCTGTGGGATCTTGGAATTGGTTTCACTGGAAACTCTGGGGATGCCGGTGGAGGGATCGATAGCATTTCGATGACGGAAATGCAGAAAGAAAATATGTTCTTTTAAATTACCTGCAAAGTCGTCTCAGGGTTTTTGAAGTCCGAATAAAATCCCTGCCTGTTCATGAGGGGGTTATGGGAAAGGGTTATGGGAAATTGGTCAAAGATGAGAAATCTGTGGTTTGCTTTTGCTTGTGCGATTCAAAATTACCTTCCTTAGGATATGCAAGCTATGAAAGATCTCAAATATTTTTATGTGTGGCTGTGCGCCTTGTGGAACGACTGCCTAGCTGGGTTCCCCGTCGGTTCAGGAGGGGGTTATGGGAAATTGGTCAAAGATGAGAAATCTGTGGATGGCTTTTGCTTGTGCGAATCAAGATTACTTTCGGTACGATAAGCAAGCGATGAAAGCTCTGAAATATCTAACTACTGCCTAGCTGGGTTAGTGAAATCAGAAAGCTTGCATACCTTGACATCAGGAAGGTATATCCGGATCTGTAAACATTTGAAAGAGCTCCCGGCGGAGTTGCCGTGTTTGAAAGCGCTAGAGATATACTGAAACCGAAACATGGAGGAGTTGGAGTAGGGCATGGGTTTTCCAAGTTACAGGTGTTGACTCTTTGGAGAATAGAGTTGTTGGGTATGTTGGGTCAGTGGCAGCAGACCGTGGAAGGGGAGGGTTGGGAGAGTGGGCATCACAGTTAGCAGTGTTCAAGTCTTTTCGTCTATATTATTGGGGAAATTGAAAAGAATTGTGCAATTAAGAAAGTATGCTTGTTTAAAAGGACCTGCAAAGTTTGCTCCGGTTTTTGAAGTCCGAATTAACTAGCCCATTCATAAGATGTTTATGGGAAATTGTTAAAGATGAGAAATCTGCCGCTGGTTTGTGCGTAGCCTGCAAAGTTTGCACCGTCTCAGGATTTTTTAAGTCCGAATAAAATTTTGCCCGTTTAGGATGGTGGGGTTATTATGTGGCTGGCTTTTGCTTATGCTAATCAAGATTACATTCTGCAGGATATGCAAGTGATGAAAAATCTGGAATATCTTTGTCCCAAGATTATATTCTGCAGGATATGCAAGCGATGACAAATCTGGAATATCCTTGTCTTTGGCAGTGAGCTGTGGAGCGATGAAATATCATAAAAAACTTTATGATTTAGTGCATTTTGTATGAAGTGATGCAATTAGTATTTGAATTTTGTATCATATTCAGCGATGACAAATCTGGAATATCCTTGTCTTTGGCAGTGAGCTGTGGAGCGATGAAAAATCATAAAAAACTTTATGATTTAGTGCATTTTGTATGAAGTGATGCAATTAGTATTTGAATTTTGTATCATATTCAGCAAATCTGCTTTCTGTTTTATTGTGTTGATAGTTTATATTCAACCATCTAATTGTTTTTATACGTTGAACATAAATCATTTGTGTTTTGACAATTGGACACAAACAGAAAAGTCATCAGCTATCAAAACAGATTATCTTTAGTTATCAGTCCCAATTTTGTCAAAACAGATTATCTTTAGTTTCCCAATTTTGTGTTTTGACAATTGGACACAAACAAGAAAGTCATCAGCTATCAAAACAGATTATCTTTAGTTATCAGTCCCATCCTAATTTCTATTGGGTTATAAATGCTTTTGAGTACAAAAATGTTGATACGATTGGGTTATAAATGCTTTTGAATACCAAAAATGTTGATACGTAAAGTTCTATGCAAATGTATTGCGAGAAATTGTTGTTTATGGATTATTAAATAAATAAAAATATGAGAAATTGTTATTTATGGATTATTAAATAAATAAAAATATTTGAAAGGAAAACCATGTGTAATTTGCAATAGGTTTATTACAAATAACATGATAGGTTTGATAAGCTTCTATATATATCATAGTTTATATATATATATAAACTATGTAAAAGCTGATATATATATATATGATTTAATGATTTTAGTAAAATCAATAGTTTTATAAATTATTTAGTTTATAAATTGTATAAAATCAATAGTTTTATAAATTTATTTAGTTTTAATAAATTGTATTAATATGATGTAATTTTGTTATTTAATAATTTTATGCGAGTTTAATTAATATATCAAGAAATAAATGTGAAAAGATAAATGTTAGATTTAGAGAATCCAATCATTGAATACCGATCATTGGAGTAAAAGAAAAAGAAAAATATTAGAAAAATATGTAATATTTTTTCATTTATGATTATTAGAAAATTAAATCAGAAAAAAATCAATTTACCAAATTCTCATAAAATAAAAGATACAGTTTAAATAAAAAAATTAATTTTGGGTAAAACATTCTTTTAAATAAATTAATCAGATTAAAAAAATTAATTAATAAAAAAAAATTAAAAAAACATTAAAAAATTAATAATAAAAAAAATAAATAAATTTTAATGTTACAAAAAACCTATCAACATAGCAAAACAAACCTGGATTAATATTTTAAACATAAATTAATATTCTATTTGATTTCATTTCCTTTCTCGAAAACTTAATTTCGATTCATACTCCCAGTTCCACGTTTACATGATTTTTTTTATTTTATTTAAAAACAAAAACTTCGTTTCTATCCCTACTCTTCCATATTTACAAGATTGTCAAAAACAATAAGCATAAAGTTCTGTTTGCACTCACGAAACTTGAAATTGGCAATGAAAGTTCATTATCTTGTTATAGCACTGACTGCTGTTTGAGGCCCGTTGAGCTCATAAATCTGTTTATTTAATGTAATACGAATGTAGATTCACCTTAATAAATGATCTTACAAATTACTTTTGGAAGCCAGACCGTCTGTATGAGGATATATATAGATAGATATGCAGGTTTCATGTGAGGAGTCTTAAAAGGGTACATAGGAAATTTTTATCGGGTGGCAATGAAAGTTTATTATCTTATTATAGCACTGGCTGCTGTTTGAGGCTAATTGAGCTCATAAATCTGTTTATTTAATGTAATACGAATGTAGATTCACCTTAATAAATGTTCTTACAAATTACTTTTTGGAAGCAAGACTGTCTGTGAGATGTATATAATGAAATTGGCTTCTTACTTTGGCTTTCCTGCTGTTTCACATCCTTATTATAGATGCTTTTGATTGGTGGGGCTCACAAAAATCTAACTAGCGTCCCATCCCATTGATCACTATTTGGTTCATATGGAAGTGGAGGAATAAAAAAAACTTTCAAAACAGTAATGAGAGTTTTAGAAGCATTATAAACAAGATTATACCATATTACTTCTCCTTTCTACAAATCATGCCACAGCAGAAAAAACTACAGATGGCTTCCTCTGTCCAACAGCAGCTCTATTTTCCAAGAGCTCACTTTGATGGTGCGGCAAAGGATGGTACTTGTGCTTATGGTGTTTTCATAACTTTTTCAAAAGATCTCCAATTCTCCATATTCTGGAATGGCGGTAAAGGGACAAATAACAAGGCAGAGGCCATGGCCCTGCATGGTCTTCTCATTCTGTACATACATGGATATTGGACATATAAATATATGTGGGGACTCTAAAATTATCATAGATCATGTGAAAGGCAAGCAGAAAATAACAAATGAGATGCATGGTCTTCTCATTCTGTACATACATGGATATTGGACATATAAATATATGTGGGGACTCTAAAATTATCATAGATCATGTGAAAGGCAAGCAGAAAATAACAAATGACAGCCTTACAGGATGGCTGGACAGGATTGCATCGCTATGGAAGTCTGGTACTTTTCCTATTACACATATAAAGCATAATCAAAATGTTCAAGTGGATGTCTTATGAAAGAAAGGGATGCATGCTCCAATCCGTATATGGCAACTGGTCATCTCTATAGATTCCTGTGCATATGAGATACAGCCATTCTCTATGCCCGGCATATAAAGCTTACAGGTTTCTGGTATGTTATAATATCTCTGAACTACAGTTATTCGACTACTCTTGATAGTCCATAAAATTTTTGCTATGTTTTTTGTATCTTCAGAAAATAAAGGCATAATCCTGGATAAAAAGATCCTGTAAATATCAGTTCTATTTACTCAACATAATATAAATCATATAGTGCTTTTTCTTCTGGGAAAAAAAGATAAGATATGCAGGTATAATGTGAGGAGTCATAAAAGGATGCATAGGAAATATTTATAATTGTTCTTACAAATTACTTTTTGGAAGCCAGACTGTCTGTATGATATGTATATGGCTAGATATGCAGGTATAATGTGAGAAGTGATAAAAGGATACATCGGAAATATTTATCTTGCTGTTGCAATCCATTAGTTTTTACAAACTCCTCATCCTTTCTTCCGTCCGTTTACATATCTGATTTACGTAGTTTATATGTAGTTTATACCGGGAAAATTGAAAGTTGATGATCTCGTTATGGTATTGGTTATTTGGAGTAAGTTTTATTTAATTATGTTATTTCTTTTAAACTAGCGGTGAGGACAATTATCTTTCACTGCTACATATACATGCAGGCTGACTCATTACCACTATTGAAGGAAAACCATGTTACCTGGGATAACTCGCTGGTTGTCTATGTTTTATTTAATTATGTTATTTTTTAATTGGTGGGAAAACCTGTCATAATCCAGTGGTTAAACCAGCAGTGAGGACAACTATCTCTGGCTGCTACATTCACATGCAGGCTAACCATCTCTGGCTGCTACATTCACATGACCGCTATTCAAGGAAAACCATGTTACCTGGAATAACCTGCTGGTTGTCTTTCACTCTTGCCAGATTTCTCTGGGTATTGGGCGGTTAACCTGTTTCTTTACCTCTAAGAAAAATGAACTCTTACCCAAGCAAAAACAGTTTTAAGGCAATTTAATCATGTTATGTAAAGTAAGCTCTTAACTAAACAAAAACAATTTTAAAACAATTTAATCATGTTAAGTAAAGTTATTAAAAATATTTCATTATGATTATTTTATTTTCAAAAAATTATTTAATTAAATTTCATAATTTGAGTGTTTGAATTTTATCAAGTATTAATTTTAATTATTTTAGCATGTATTTTACTTTCCAGTGTTTTATTTAATTTTATAAGTTTAAATAGTAAAGATATTTAATTATATGGTTTAGATGGGTAAAGATTGAAAATGAAACTGAAAATGGATAATCTCATTATGGCTCGATGTAGTCTCTACGTAGTTTAAACGGTAAAAATTGAAAGTAAAACTGAAAGTCGATCATCTCATTATGGCACTAGCCATTTAGAAGTAAAATTTTATTTAATCATGTTTTTTTTAAAGTTGTTAGGATTATTATGTTTTTGTAAAGTTGTTATGATTATTATTTTTTCCTACAGAATCAAAGAAATTGTGTTAAATTGAATTTCATCGAATTTTTTATATTTTATTATAAAATTTCAATGTTTTATAGATATATAATTTCTGTTTAAAAGTTTATCAATAATATAATTATTATATATTTATTTTAGTTATCTTGACATTTACATTCACATGTAATTTTAGAGCAAGTCAATGGAGCTAAAATAGTACAGTCACTCAAATATTTTATTATATTGCATCAAGGAAATTATACACATAATTATATAAGCAAAAGTCTCAAGATAAGAATTCTATCTTAGACGTGCAGTAGTGTAATCTCTCAACCACACACTAAATTAGGAGAAACTATATTCTAGCTAATTCCTATTATGTAGAAACAAACTCCTTAAATGGAAAATTACAACCATAAACAAGTAGGAATTAATTATTTCTAACTCAATATGTATGTTATGTTATGGAAATCCAACTTTAACATATAATTTCACCAATTTAATTTCACCAATTTAAACGTTCTGTCAATCATCCACCTTTAACATGTTCGTTCATCCATTTAAGCATTATTGCCTTAATTGATAATGACCTTGCTTCACAATCTCAACTTTAATTTAGATATCTCTGGCAATATAACCTGAACTTGAATTGAGATATCTCAGCCAATATAACCTCAACTTGAATTTAGATGGCACAAGCAATTATCTGATGTTTTTTATGTGTTTCATATGTATTTTAAAGTGCCTGCTCTTCTTCGGGCTACAGGGACTCTAGTAATCATTATTTCATATCGAATTAGTTTAACACGAAAAATAATAAAACTTAATTGTTTTAAACCCAACAAACCATATTTTTCTAACCTTGAAATTTCCCGAGGCAAATAAGAGGCAAATATGAATGTTAAGAGGCAAAAATATCTACATTCATATTAGCTTATAATGTATATTTCATCACAATTTCTGTGCAACACATTAATGCTATCATTACATTAACATTACTTCGTTAATTTTAAATGTTTAACTGTCCATGCGATGTGAATAAGACATTGCATAACACACTTGTTGGCACTTGCTCTGAAAGACCACTTGCTACTTGCCATTTCCCAGGTGTATCATAATGCATACTGAAACAAAGAGTTATCGAACAGCTGAACAACTGGTCGAGGGAAAATGGCGATCTCCTCGGAGGATAAAATAACAAAAGAGAATGGGATTGAAAGGGTTTGTGTAAAATGGAATTGAAAGGCTTTGTTCAAAGCTCACTCTCAAGCCTGTAATTCTCTACATCACCGGTATTCAAGCCTGTAATTATTTGCGTCGCTGGTATTCTCTGTAACCCTGTAAGACCTGTAATTCTCTGCATCATGTAATTCTCTGGAAGCATTTTATCCTCTTGCAGCTCAGTTATGTTTCTTTCAATCCTCTTGTATTCTCTGTAACCCTGTAATCCTCTTGCAACTTAGTCATGTTTCTTTCAACTCTTGTAGCTCAGGTACGAGGCTCTGTATTCTATATTCTCTTATCACTCTCTGTAAGCACAGTTACAATATCATTGTTTTAATAGATACAAGTTTGATAAATTTAATTTCTAAAAAACATTGCTGTATTACAATTACATTTATTTCTATCACTTGTACATGGTTGTTGTATGAATCCCAATTGGGAAAAATTATGTTCTTACAACTGAGTTTTTTTTTTTGCCGAGTAAGATTAATTCTATCAAAAAGAGGAAAAATATTTACATAATGACCGAAGTCAGTTCATTGCTCTGATAAGAGCCATCATTCCAGAAAAACCACGAGGCCAAGTGCAGAACCCACAACATGGAGACCCATATAACAAAAAACATGGAGACCCGTACAACAAAAACCAGATAAAGTCCATAGCCGAGTTACCATAGTAAATTTGCCAGAGGTAAGCAAAAAACATGACCAAAAAAAATAGACCACCGTCGGCGAGAGCAGGCTAATCATTAGGTTGTTCCTCCACAATTCGGCACCATCCGAATTCCGGTTCATCAACAACAGGAGCGGTGAACTGAACAGAAGGTCCGGGGTCAACAGGCAACATCTTCGTATCCTGCATGCCTCCACCCGGTTCAGCTCGTACATGCTGTGGCTCCATACCAATTCCAAGCTGAAACGCAGGAGGAGGACCAGCAGCTGCACCCGAGCCTCCTGTATGAGTGTCTGAACCCTCCATTTGCGTAGTCTCATAGAAGACCACGGATATGTGGGCGGTAATCTGAGGTTGGTGCAGAGAGCTATTGAAAGTGAAAATGGCAGACCCTGTCGAAGGAGGCCTTCGGGAATGACTTGAGACGTGACGCCTTCCGCGCCCACTACGGGTGCTTGGATAACGACCCGTAAACAATTCACTGGTGGCAGGCGAGTCCGGAGTAGAGTCAGTGGGGGCGCGCTGGGGTTGGCCTCTGCGGCACCCCATTCTCTGACGAAGACGAGCCATCGTAGAAGGGGAGGAAGAAGGATTACAACTAGGCGGCACAATGGAGCTGAGATCCGACCAACGATGAGAGGACCAATAGAGACGAGAGGACCCGGGTGAGAGCTCTCGAGTGCGAGGCGCAATCTGGTGTCTACGCTCCCCTTTTGACTTGTTCTTCTCAATCTCCCACCTGCCCCCTTCAAAGACCGTGCAGAAGACAAAACAGATGAACAGGGGCCCGGGGGCCAGAAGTTATGAATGAAATGCTCAGAAGCTGCCTCTCAGAGCCAAAAACCCGAACAGAGTCCTTGAGATGATAAGCTAGCACAAGAACCTCCAGGGTGAAACCCAGAACCAATCAATGGAAGGCCAGACACAACATCCTTGTCAAAGGTCCAGGACCAACAGAGAGAACCAGAAAATGATTAGAGGTGAGGGAATGAGCCCAGCACAATGATTCACAATGCTTCATCGCGAACGCAGGGCCGAGCCCATCCTTATACTGGCCAGACTTTCCTCGAGAAACCCCAATCATAACTGCACCATTGATGATGGCCGCCATCTCTTGTGGGTAGCAGCGTGCGGAGGAGGAAACTATTACAGTGGACGCACAGAGTGAGCCTGAACCACTTGACAGGGGGGTGTAATGGCTCGCATACCAGACTCTCCTCCCCGCATTCGCATTTAACACCTCGTACAGGATGGCTAGGTGTTGCGCCGCCTCACTCCACCCCCGTCCCGTCAAGTTAATCGCCGCGTCAGTCACCCGCATCCGGGGTTCTTACAACTAAGCTTAAAGATGCATGTGCTTTTCTTATAGATTCTAAATATTATTCATTTTTACGGATTCAAACACGAAAATAATTGTTTCAACATTATATTTACAGTGAAAATATAGTAATTTTGCTGATTTTGTGTGGATTATTAGGGACGTAGATTCTCTTAACTAACGTAAATACCATAAATCAAGAAAATTGTATCTCCATATCAAAGCAATAAGTTGGAAACCCACGTGCAACCATAGCACAACCACAAAATTTCAGGGCCAAAGTAATCACAACAATTTAAGGCATTTTAATCTTCTAGTAGTCTATTCTTCCAATATCTTCCTTTTTCAAGGCTGGAACATCATTAACACCATCTCCTGTCATTCCACATATTTGCTTCTCTTTCTGTAGCCGTCTAACTATCTAATATTTGTGTTCTGTTTTCTTTGCAGAGAAATAAATTCAAAGAAATGTAACCCACGACATGTAAGAGACCAAGTATAACCTTAAAAAAGATTAAAGCAAAGAGTTACACTAAAATGTTAGTGTGAGCAAGTACACAGCCCTGGAAACACCTCAGTGAAGCCGCCATTTCAATCAATTCATAAACAGGAAGAGATACAGTTGATACACCCTTACCATGACCAAGCAACGAAGATGAATGGTACATGTTTGTACCCATTCCAAGCCTCCGCCCTGTCTCTTTGGCAATGGACTCAAGAATCCGTTCCGTGGCTATTCCCCTTCTTGCTCTTGCTGTGTTCGGGACGTGGGGTGGATTCATCAATGGCTCCCCGTTGAGCCATCTTTAGTTTCTGTGTTGAAATTTTCTAAAAATTTTAATCTCCAGATGTTACAAAAATTTTAATCTTCATTCACAGTGGCCAGAGTCCACCATGGTTTGTTTGAGGATGCCATAGATTAGAAGCCTTAAGGCATGTTGGCCAGGTGGTGGAGCAGACAATGATACTTGGCACGCCGATTCTGGATCACTGTTTCCAAGCCAAGTAAGCCTGTTTCCAATAATTTCTGGCTATTAATCAAGCAAGCCTGTCAAGGACGTGTAAATGTTACAAATATTTTAATCTGCATTCACTCTGGCAGTGGCCATAGTCCACCATGGGCTGTTTGAGATTATAAGCCTTAAGGTATGTTGGCCAGGTGGTGGAGCAGACAATGATACTTGGCACGCCGATTTTGGATCACTGTTTCCAAGCCGATTCACGCCGATTTTGGATCACTTTTTTCCAAGCCGATTCTGGATCACTGTTTCGAACCCAATTAAGCCTGTTTTTGAGAAGAAAAGAAGAAAATCTGGTAGGGGATTTTTGTAAATCTAAGTTATAGTTTTTAAAATTCAAAGGTTTTTGGAGGTTTTTGATGGTGCTGAATCTATTTCCACCATCAAAACGTGATTCAAACACTGTATCTTCAATATTTTTTGAAATAACGTGATTCAAACACTGCCTCTTCAAAAAATTTTGAATTTTTTTTTGCGCGGATTCCAGCCACTTTTGGCCGTCTTAACAATTCCTTCTCTGCCTGCTTAGACAATTCCTCCTTTCCTCCTTTGCCTGCTTAGACAATTCCTCCTCTGCCTACTTAGACGACTCAGTGGTCTAACAATTCCTTCTCTGCCTACTTAGATGACTCAGTAGTCTAGCAATTTCTCCTCTCTGCCTACTTAGACGACTCAGTAGTCTAGCAATTCCTCCTCCGCCTGTTAAGACGACTCAGTAGTCTAACCTCCTCCGCCCGTTTAGTTTAGACAATTCAGTAGTCTACGTGACTAAGTGGTCTAACGAGACTATTTTTTTGCCCGGAAAGCTATGGAAATTTCGGCCATATTTTGAGAAAATCGGATAGGGATTTTTGTAAATTCAAGATTTTAATTAAGTCGTTAAAATTCAAGATTTTAATTCAAGATTTTAGGTGACTCATAAGTTTGAGCTTTTAGGTGACTCATAGTTTGATGGTGCCAAATCTATTTCCACCATCAAAAACATGATTCAAACACTGCCTTTGATGGTGCCAAATCCATTTCCACCATCAAAAACATGATTCAATTCAGGAGTTTTTGAAATTTGTTTACCCGACATGATTCAAACACTGCCTCTTCTCTTCAAGATGATTTATTGAAATTTAAGAGAAGATTTATTGAAATTTGTTTGCCTTGATTCCAACCAATTTTGGCAGCCACTTTTGGCTGTACAGACATCAATTCCTCCACCTGACTCCATTCCATTATTTCGGCTTATTAAGCCAAGTGCTTGACTCCATTCATTATTTCGGCTTATTAAGCCAAGTAAGCCTGTCAAAAACATGTTCTAGGTGACTTGTAAGTTTGAGATTTTAGGTGACTCATAAGTTTGATGGTGCCAAATCTATTTCCACCATCAAAAACATGATTCAAACAGACTGCCTGTTAGATGGTGCCGAATCCATTTCCACCATCAAAAACATGATCAAAAACATGATTCAATTCAAGATCTTTTGAAATTTGTTTCCCCGACATGATTCAAACATTGCCTCTTCTCTTCAAGATTTTTTGAAATTTGTTTCCCCGGATTCCAGCCACTTTTGGCTGTCTAGACAATTCTTCCCTCCGCCTGACTCCATTCCATTATTTTGGCTTATTAAACGAAGTAAGCCTATCAAAGACCTGTTTTATGTTAATGAGATTCAGTCAATATATTGGACACGTGGTTTGCATGCAAGCCGAGCATGCTACTCATATGTTTATTCATTTTTTTTTTTAATTACTTATTTCCCCATATATTACTTGTTTATTTTTAAACAAATAAAACATACTATAATAAAAGTGGATGTGGTCTCTCTCTGACTACAACTGCTAACATTTTGAACATGTTGTAGGTACTAAATTTCTAACATTTTGAACATGTTGTAGGTCCTAAATTTCTATGGAAAATACAGTAGGATTGGAATAATTATAAGGAATTTACTTCTTCATTCGGATGAGTAGAGAGGACTCATTGCGATGAGTAGTTGCCATTGTTTCTGGCTGACTCTGTACTAACACAAATGCCAAAAGCCCTGGCTATTGTATCGACAAACTTGCCAACACCAACGAAAACTGATAATTACTTTGAGCGGGTCATATTTACTTTCGGGGTTCTCGAAATTCACATGTTCCCCTGTAACGGTGCGAAGGGTGAATGGTAGATATAAGTCTAAGTGGAGATTCTGTAATCTCCCTGGCGTAAAACATAGAATTCAATGGTTTAACCTAGTGTACCCCAATAAATCAATCATTTTGTACCCTAATTAGTAAACCAACCCTGAAACCAAATGTGCGTGTGTATTGATCACCCGGATAAAGACGCATTTAAGTTACAATATGAAGCACTGTAGCACCCGTAATTTGGCGAGGAGATTTTGCCATGTTTCATGTTAGTAATGACAACAAATTAGTAATATTTTTATGTAAATTTTAATTAGGTAGTTGCATACCGAATAGTCGGTTAGTCGGTTATGATAGATGTAACGATAACTCATGCCATAAAACTAATGTAATACACCTGCAATAAAATCGCAGCGGAGAATCATAATTGTATCATCCTTTCAGTTCAAAATTCAGTTTTCAAATCTTGGCGAGGGTTTCTTGTTTTCTTGCTGTTTCTTTTGTTATTTCATCTTGCTATTTCTACAATTGGTATCAGAGCCAGTGACTGTGTGGGCTGTGCGACAGGAAGACCCTGCTGCTGCGTGTGAAGAACCTCTGCCGGCTGCGTGAAAGACTGTGAGGGCTGCTGGAAAGGCTGTGAGCGCTGCCGAAGCTGTGCTGGAGGAGTTAAAAGCTGTTGACTGCGAAGCGGCTTGTTCCATAAACGTGAGAACCTCTGCCGGCTGCGTGAAAGACTGTGAGGGCTGCTGAAGGCGTGAGGAGCTGGTGAAAGAACCGGTGTGCTGGCTGAAAGGTCTATGCGTGCGTTGAGAAGACTCACCTCGGCTTGTTCCAGAACTCCTTTTCTCTGAAGAACGTTGAGAAGACTCACCTCGGCTTGTTCCAGAACTCTTTTTCTCTGAAGAACGTGAGAACGGCTCGTTGTTCCAGAACTGCCTGCGAAAGGCGTGAGAAGCGGCCTGAATTTTTCTCTGAAAAAAAACGTTGAGCACCTGTGACTAGCCGGCTGCGTGCGGGTTGGAAAGAACCTGGCTGTGCGTGACAGTAAGGCGTGAGAAGGTGAAGGCCTGTTGAAGTTTGCAGAGCGTTGTTGTGTGAAAGTTTGCAGAGCCGAGAGCTGTTGTCTGCCTGTTGTTGCCTGTCCGTTGTCGCTGGAGCGTGAAGGCATGGTGAAAATCCGGGTATTTTTTAAGAAATTTTGTCTGATAAATTTTTTCCAGAAAGCAGTCAGGAAAAACAAGAACAATTTTTTTTCTCAGAATTTTTTTTCCAGAAAGCAGTCAAGAAACAAGAACAATTTTTTTTTCTCAGAAATTTTTTCAGGGTTTTAGGAAAAGAAGACAGTTTTTTTTTTTTTATTGAAGAGAAGGAAAAAATTTTCAGGGGTTTTTATTTTATTTTATTTTATTTGGAGAAATAAGGAGATATACACCTTAGTTTTCTTTTAAAGGAATATAAAACCCTAGAAAGTCTGAAACCCTAGGAAAGAAAAACGGCCAAGATGTCGAATGCGAAATTCGAGGTGGAGAAATTCACTGGAAAGAGCAATTTTGCTCTTTGGAAACTGAAGGTTAGGGATCTGCTTGTGCAACAAGGGTTGCACAAGGCATTGGATGGGGCAACTAAGAAACCTACAACCATGACTACTTCAGACTGGGAGGACTTGGATGCTAGAGCTCTCAGTACCATCCAGTTATGCCTAGCGGATGAAGTTCTCTTCAACATTGTTGAAGAGACTACGGCGTCAGGATTGTGGGAAAAACTTGAAAAACTCTATATGATAAAATCACTAACCAACAGAATTTATCTGAAAAGACAGTTATACAGTCTTCGAATGAAAGAAGGTTCAAACGTTGCAGAACATTTGAATGTTTTTAACACACTAATATGTCAATTA
>APFE031522431.1:74846-85441 GCA_000404065.3 Pinus taeda | reverse complement strand
AGAGGGAATTGAGTGCAAGACTTAGGTTGGCCCTCTTGGTTCTCTTCTCATCTATTTTCATAAAAGGAATCAATAGTAGACTTTGATTGTTTATTTCTAAGATAGCCACCCATCTTAGTGGGAATAGCAGCATCCATGTGGACACTATTCCTATATAACGAAATGGCGACTTCGTTGGGGAGCGACTAGATTACTTGTTAGCCTGTCTATCCTTATTTCTTTTATAAACATATAGACGAAGCCTGAAGTCAAGCGAGCTAGCCTTCGAACTGCATTTGTCATACAAATGCAAAGTAGATCAATGTTGCTTCAGTCAATCTCTAGGCTTTTGTTTATAAATTAAACAATAGATCTGCAAGCAATCTATTTGCCCTAAGTATTGGCTTTAGTAACCTCTTAAATCACCCCTGTGTTTTTACATACATTGATCTGTACTTATTTAGCTTAAACCCCTGAACTAAACTGCAAAGTGTGACTGAAGTCTCATTCAAAGTCTCACACTATAACCATCATACCCTACCTTCAAGGCAGCCTGTATGCATCGCACTTCCCGAATGGAGTAACTGCGCTGCATACTGAGTTCACTGTGTAACAGGTGCGATGGTCAGGGAGGACTGATTTTACCCTCCAGCTGTGGATTTTTCTCACTTTCTTTAGTCTTATTCAAGAGTTTTTGCTATTTGTAATCAGCATGCTTCTATGAATATACCCTTCTCTAGCATTATTCTGCCTCCTTAGTGCAAAGAACTATAAACGTTTTTATGTATTGTGCATCATTTTAGTTCTCTTTTGCAAAAAATAACATAGTCGAACTGTCGTCACTAGATCTGAAAGTGTCGTAGCTGTCGTTTTCAGTTTTAGAAAGCAATCCCATTGTTTTAGATAGTTGATTATACGGTTATTATTGCATAAGACTTGATTTACTAATTTTAAAGTGTCGAAAAGCAACTTCCATTTCAAAATCGCAAAGTGTCTCCCTTGTTTTAACTTAGTTTTGAAAGAGAATTTTGTTGAGTACAGTCACTTTAAAAGTATTTCAGTTTTGCACATAGTTTTCTTAGTGTTATTTACACATTAAGGGAACTGAAAGCCAATACATGCATGTGCATTTGCATCTTGAATGCTTGGCTTGATTTAGAACTATGCATATTAGCATGTGCTCTGTGCTCTGTGAAGAAAAGATTCTTGACTTTCTTCCCCTTAGTAGCTAGGATTTTCATTGCTGAAAGAAGATAAAACGTCTATTTATCATCTTAGACTGCATTTAGGAATTTTACATACAAAACTTGGTGAACCTGAGAGGAAAACTGCTAAGCAAGATCAACTTAAAATAAATCTCAATGAAACTAACAACGCTTTGGAACTTAACGCAACATCTAGTGGTCTAGGCTAGAGACGTATTCCGGCGTCGTAAAGCCTGGTAACTATTGCTTTTAGTGCTAGTTGGGTGATTCCTCCACTCTGAGACGATAAGTGCCAGTACGGACTTGTGCTCCCATGTACTGTCGCGTATATATTGGGAGACCACTATAGGCTACATCCTTTATCCTTAGGAAGTCGTGTCTACCGCCCTATCGATCGTAATGCACCGAACACAGCATTTGGGAAGACTGACTGCCCTACCATAAAAAGTATTCTGTATTTTTATGATTGGTTTGGTAATCCTCTCTGCCTAGATCTCCAGAGAAGTCCATTTTGCTCCTTTTCAGACTCCTTAAAGGAAAAGGTCCTCTAAGCGCTTGTCACTTCAAGCTCAATAAAATTTGAAGGAGACTAGAGTCATCTTTTGTTTTTTCTCGACTCTTTAAAATTGAAAAAACAAGTTGTGTCCAAGCGTCTAAAAAGTTATTTTAAATCGGAATAACGTCACAAATTTCCCCATTGATCTTTAGGTTGAGAAAATGGAGTCTACCAACCAAGGGTTTCCCTGTGAAGGAAATCCTAGTCCCTATCTTGGGGAGATGTTGGTCCACCCCATATGGCCACTTTGTCACTTCCAGGATTTACAATTGGTTTTCCAATCTCGCTCTTCTCTACCTCTGTCATTTAGAATCCCACAATTCCTTAACAGTCTAACCATCAACTAGACGACACTAGAGTTGCTTCCCAACATTCTACTTCATATAATTCTCCTTCTCCTCCTTCCTCTTTGCTTGACAAAGCTGATAAAGCTAAAAGTCAAGTAACTAAGAAGAAGAAGAAGCAGAAAGAGAAAAAGGGAAAGAAGAAAAAGGAACCAAAATCAAAAGGGAACAAGCAAGTATCGTCTAGCGAAAATCCACACACGCACAATCAAAACCTAAATCTCCTTGTGTCATTTTCAATGGAGACCATTTTCATCGAGCTTGTCCCTGTATCCCTCAGATCTTAAGGGATTCGTCTCCTCGTTTGCACCACCCGGTAGCATCAAACTCTCGCGATCATGTTGAATGCTCACCGTCAACCAGTGAAAGTGAAGCACATGGACAAAGAAGGAATCCTAGACTTCCTTGTAAGTTGTGTGAAGGCAATAACGTCGTCCACTGTTGTTCTTTCCTTGAAAAGGCTAAAAGAGTTTTAGATAATCATCCGGTTTCATCGTTACGACTTCCTCCTGGATATCAAAAACTCTTGCCGAATCCTCCATCGGTTGAAAATCCGGCCAGCCCATCCTTGTGGTCAGCCGAAGCACCTATCGTTGAAAGTGAACCTTTGGAATCCATACCAGACGAAATTCAAAGGGTCGATATGGCAGTTGACTTGGTATTTCCTTTAGAGTGTTCATCCTCGAACGATACTGTCACTGAAGAGAAAGAGAATGACACCATTCAAATTCTTTTCATCAACACCGACTCCGATGAGCTTCGGGGCAATCCTCCCGTTCCTTTACCACAGCAAGGAAGTTCATCAGAGTCCTACCTGGCAGTCTATTCGGTCCCACCACCAAGCAACCTAGTTGTTTCCTTCGACTAGAATCTATTAGGCAGACCCCGTTTGCCAGCCAGTGTACCATTCAGAATTATTGTACAAGCTTACAGAATGGTCATGGTTGGTACCATCATTGATGAAGGGGCTTCTGTGAGTATCCTTTCCTCAACTGCTTGGAAAGCGCTTGGTTCGCCATTGCTTTTACCTGAAATAAGAACTCTAAAAGGCTTCGACAAGGGAACCAATCGACCTTTAGGGATCCTTCCAAATATGCCCATTACTTTGAGAAGGAAAACTGTTCACATGAACATTATTGTAGTTCAAGGACCTTTAGATTATAATCTACTCCTTGGACGTGACTATATTTATTGCATGGGAGCCATCATCTCGTCACTCTTTAGAGTAATGTGTTTTCCGCACGAAGGGAGAATGGTCAAGCTCGTGGACCAAATGTCATTCCCCGGATCACACATCGCAAATAATCAAATGCCATCCCTAAATGGTATTTTCACGCAAGAAATGTCTGATCACTCTCCAGTCCGTCCACCTGATGAGCGCGAGTGATTCAGGAAGATATGGCTGAAACCCAGGGGGCATGCGCCCTGGTCTGCTTTGGCAAAAAAACTTTGGGTATAGGGTAGGTTTCGGCGAAGGATATATGACTAGTCCAATACCCGTCCGTATAGGAAAATGGGATTCGACCGGATAAGATATCTCTGTTAGAAGGTAGGCCTTTCCCGATAGAACAAATGTTTTGTCTGCAAATTGAAGGGTAACCTGGAAAAGGTAGCCTTTTCCCAACATAACAAACGTTTTGTTTGCAAATTCAAGGGTAACCTGGAAACTCTACTCTGTTATACCTGGGGGCATGCGAACCTTTTGTAAGCAAGAAAGAAATGACTAGCTAACATTAGCTTTATGATTCCGCTGACTTCAACCATCTAAGCCGGTGAGTGGACAAAACCATTCGCCTTTGCAGGGGTAATCTGCACACCCGCAAAGTAAAGGAAAAATTGTCCTACCTAGCCTTGATAGTGATATTAGTAGTTAAATGGAGAGGCATAGTTGTTCGTTCCTAGAATGCATGCAAGAGGCTCCGGGGCAAAGCTTCAAAAGGTGCAAGATCCATAAAAAATGGCATCTTGAATGAGACATTCTTATCATACAACTGGCGAGCAATGTTGTCGCAGAGTTCAACCTCGTTAAAAAATAAACTCTCCACGAGCAATTTTAGCGCATAGTTCATGCTCGTTAAAAAATAAACATAAGTCATGAGTAAGTGTTTCTCCCCGCGTTTAAGCTCGTTAAAAAATGAACGGGTAAATAACCATTGTGAATGCCTTATCGCCAGCTTTTGAGCCTTAGTCATGTTCTCGCCATCACCTCCACTCTATTTTTAGCCGATCATTCACCCCCATATGATTTCTTACCCCTTCGAGGAACATCTACGAAGAGTGATTCTGCTAGCCATCCTTGTAACACTGTCGTGATTGGAAAATTCCAAATCTTACCTGGAATCAGCTGCTACCTGAAACCATCACTCGTTCCTCGAAAACGAGTCTTCTTTAAGCTCTTTTCACCTGATTCGTAAAATATGAAAAGATTGCCGAGCGATTGGCCACTCCGGCTCGTTAAAAGGCATCGGAAGTGTTATCTCTCCTCTAGATTTTAATGTTTTTGGACCTGAGGGATTATTACACAAAACGATCGAGCACTTGTCTTGTTCGGCTCGTTAAAACTATTGAAAATTCATCCCTTTTGTATTATTTTATGTTTTTTCGGACTTAAGGGATTATACAACGAAAAAGAACCTTCAGAGTCTTATTTCCATTTTCTTTCAGACTCTCTAAAATTGAAAGAGGCTGAGATATCTTTGTTGTCAGACTCGTTAAAACTAATAGCGACAAAATCATCCAACAAGATGAGAATGAGTTTCACTGTCGCTAGGCTCGCTAAAATATAGCGACAGGTTCGCCTGAAGGGCGGATTATAGAACAAGCATATGTTATCCTCCTCAAGCTTGACAAAAATAAAGAGGTACTGATCAGCAATGACTGGGGAAAATTGGGAAGAAAACAAGAAGAAACTTTATTGGTAGCAAGTCACTCTTGAACATGACACTTTCCTTCTGCATCCATGCCGAGTTGGGTTATTCCGTTCACTGGTCTTCACCATTGGTCCGTCACACCATCCATATTTGGAGTTAACTCTACCAATCCATCGTCAGTGTCGCCGATATGTTCAAGAGAAGTCATTCAGACAATTCACCTGAGTCTCACCCACTGAAATACATTCATGCTTCATTCCCTCATGACCGCCATCCTGAACCCCATATCGTCCGTTTGTTTTCACCTCCAAAATCATTTACTTCGTTCTGTGTCGTTGATGTGGGATTCATTAAGGCCCTCTTGTGACTAGTCGCTTCTTGTTGACATCAGCGCATTATCCAAGAAGTTGACTTAGGAACAACCCTTTCAGTACTTTGAAGCTTGCATGCCTCAATGGCAAGTTTCTCACTTTCAGCGACAGGTTTACACCAATGGCCTTTGACAGAGAGATTTTATGTGGTGTTCGACGCCAAGTCCCTTTTTCACACCACGTAAATTGTACTGTAGTACCTTGAGGGTCATCATCATTATTAACGATTCCTCTCACGCCTGTTAACAACTTACATCATTGGCTGGTAATCAGGTGATGTCTTTCCATGTTCGACTCCAAAACATTTTTCACATCGATCGACTTGTACTCCGAGTGGAGATTGGCCAAGTTTGAAGACCCCGGATCTAGTTTCATCCATTCGGGCTGCGATATATTTAGGAATATAAAAACATCCAGTGTACATCATTGCCTAATAGATGATCATCCAAATCAAAGGATGATGTGTCCATATCATCAATTTGTGAAACAGACGATCGTCTGTCCTATGTACATGAAAATGAGTTTATAAAGTTGAGCATTGGAATGCCCACCACAGCTAGATCATGAAAATATGTTGTCAAATAATGTATTGTATTGTATCTTATTACAAGTCGCCTCCAAGCTCAGAAAAACTTCAGATCCTCATAGTAAAGCATTTCACCCGACATAAAAAACAATTAACGACCTCATGCTTTAGGGGGCAACTATTATAGACATTTTTGGGCACTTCAACCCCAATCACAAATTTCCTAAACTGAGGGCTATTAAGTCCCTAAAAGGGTTGCTTCACTACCTAAAGGAACAAGGTCAATTGATTACATCATCTCCCAGAAGTTCTCCACTGAAAACTGCTCATAAATGGTCAAAACTAGACCATACTGAAAGCTCCATGCAGAGGGTGCGATGCATATCACCTTCCCAATGTACAGGGTGTGATGCATACTTTTTTTCTCCTCTGTAGGGTGCGATGGTTGAGAATGGACAAATGGCAAGGACCAAAATGTGAGGTGGAAGATCATGGAATCTTCCAGAAGCTTCCCCTCTAACACTTGCCACTCCATTTTCTACCAGGGATGAGTAAGAGATCTTCATTCTCTAAGTGGAAGCAAGAACTATCAGAGAGAAGACACTAATCAAGATCCCAAAAGATGACTCACCTCTTTATAATCATCTATATATGGATCCCTCATCACAGAGATCCAGAGGTTGGAATTTTGTAACTTATAGAAAAGTTCTATTGGTATTCTGGTGTACATTCACAATGTTGGGTGATTTTTCTTTGCTTGAGGTAAAAGAAGGGCTTCTTAGCTGGAGGATGATGCTGGGTCAGAGCTGCTCATGGTTGTAATCCTATTTCTACTTTTTATTTGAATAAATCTATTCTTGTTTCCTTCCATATCCTGGTGTACTTGTTTATATATGCTTGTATATGGTTAATTTACATATGATCCTGCATTATTTATTAATCTAGATCCTTGTTTCTTGCATAGTAGTATGTTACTGTGATTCTACAGGTCCTTTTGAAGCTGAGCAGACAAAGAGCGAGCAACAAAACTCTATCAAGAAGGAGAGGGAATCGTGTACTTGTTTATATATGCTTGTATATGGTTAATTTACATATGATCCTGCATTATTTATGAATTTAGATCCTTGTTTCTTGCATAGTAGTATGTTGCTGTGATTCTACAGGCCCTTTTGAAGCTGAGCAGACAAAGAGCGAGCATCAAAACTCTATTAAGAAGGAGAGGGAATCGAGCGCAAGACTCAGGTTGGCCCTCTTGGTTCTCTTCTCATCTATTTTCATAAAAGGAATCAATCATAAACTTTGATTTTTTGCTTCTAGGATAGCCACCCATCTTAATGGGAATAGCAGCATCCTTGTGGACACTATTCCCGTATAACATTCTTGTAGGCTTTTTCTCTTTGGGGATATTCAAGTTGAAGATGAAGGTGGATCTATAGGAGAAGATCTACAACGAGATGAAAATTTGGTGAATCTCTCCCACCAGAAGTAGATAATGATTGAAGAATTTGTAGAAGAATGAGAGAAGGAGCACAAAGATGCTCTTAAACCCCATTATGCATAAGCACAAGTGGACGAAGATTTTGTGATTCCAGCAACATAGATTTGATAATGACAATTTGACGATTCAATCAACATAGCTTGTTGATGGAAATTTGGTGAATCCTTGCCAATGACAATTAAATTACTTTTGGAGCAGTCAATGCTTTGGTGAATCCAACAATTAACATTACTGATATAAATTTTGATGAATAATTGTTGGCTAACGATGAATGTTTGCAGGTGATGCAACATAAACATCATATTCACATCATGTTATTTGGTGAAATAATCCCACTTGAGACTCCAAACCATGTGAAAGACAATTTGTTTGCAAAAGCACATGTTAATAAAAAGTGGAAAAGACAAAAACAAAGAAAGAGATAGAGATAGAGGCAAAAGAAAAGAAGGAAGCCCACAAAGAAAAAACAGAGATAGAAGCAAAGTTGGAAGTTCAACACGTAAAAACACTTATTACATAGCATAAGGAACAAAACCAATGTGGTTCTACATATATCTTTTATTCTAACATTCAAGAATTAAATTTCCTTGAAGCATTTCTTGCAATGCCATGTGCATGGAAGTTGCAATTAACATTGAAGACACCTTCCATGATGAAAAAATTAATGAAATTTTCAGGTATTGAGATGAAATTATATTATGGTCTTATGTTGCAAGATATTGATGATGAAAAGAACAAAACAAAAGATGGCTTGTGGTAGTAGTCAACATACAACCTAAATTTTGAAGAAGTTCGGGACATGCTTAGAAAACCTCGAAAAATGGAATAGAAAATGAAGAAACTAAGGTTTGAAGAATACAAAAAAGAGAAAAAAAATTTGAAACAATTTAGAGTCTAAATGATATGGAAGAAGAGAAGAAGAAAAGTAAATGTAGTTGAAGTTAGATTTTTAAACTGTAAGCCCAGCTGAAACATAAACCAATAAGCATCTTAATTGAATTTTTATGTGGTTGTAATTAAGAAGGAGTATTGGAGAATCTAATTCCAAACACCTGCTAAGTATCAAAAATGTCCATCCAAATGTCTCAGTTCAGTTTCAATTAGTACAGGTTAATCAACTTTCATCCCATCATTTATTACTTATATTTTCAATGTAATTTTATTTAACTAATTTCTACACTGAGAAGAGTAAAGCTCTTCTCCAGTTTTTCTCTTCAGTTTTTATCAAAATTGTTAAAGAAAGTTTGAGTGAACTATACAAGTTCATGACGAGGTTTGTCTCTTCACACGGAAGGAAATAAACACGCGTATAAGGGAGTCGGTAGAGTATATATAACAATATAGTATAGTTTATACACCATATTTAGTAAATGCATTTTTCTGATATAGAATTTCGTGTAAGTGTGCTTTAAAATTACATACTTTCCTCTTAAGATTACATTCCTTCCTATTGCATGTACGTGGAGACTGTTTTCCAGACATTTTATTCCTTCCAGAGTTTGTTCGAACTACTGTTACTATGTTATACCAAGATTACAAATGGTTTATCATAGTAATGCCATACAAGCAAGAGAGATTCTGAGTTTATGTAAATTGTGGGCATCGAATGAATAAGGAGAAAAATGAATAATTAACTTTAATCTAATAAATAAGAGTCAATTGTTTATTGCAGGAATATATACAAATCAAATTTGGAAGTCAATCTGTAAGTCAAGTATTTATTCGGAGGAATATATAGAGATACGTAAGTCAATCATTTATTCCAAGGAATATATAGAAATGATTCATGTATCTTACGTACATTCAAATTGACAAACTATTACACACAATCAATTTCACAAGAACAATTATATTTGTCACCCCCACTAAAGTTCGTCGTTAAAAAGAACACTAATTAAGCATGTATTCGATAATCATGTTGTCAAGCATATGTGCAATAGAAAACTCTGTTAGAATTATATCGAGAGATTAAAATATGTGGAAATGCGCTTCGAAAAATTCTAACTAACATATAATATTACAACCGAAAAATCAATGCTCATTCGTGGAACAATTAATACGAATAGATCAATTAACCTAACATCGATGGTCGAGGCAATATGTCAACATATCAGGTTCGTTGGTCGTCATCGACCTTTTCGATGTCGAGCTCCCAACCCAAGTACAGTCAACCTTTAATTAGTGTTAAATGTCTTCAATATCTATTTAAATTAACTTACTATTTTATCAATCTATGAGCTTGGAGATTTATAATCTTTAAGATACTCCTCTTAAAAAAAATCCGTCATCGCAGTTGACAAGTTAACTTTATGGGTACAAACTTCACGAAGAGTTTTTTCTTACCCATCTTGCACTCGTACTGCTACTTCTTCTCATTGTACTTAATCAAGTCCATTATTTAACTATGCCTTTCATTATATTCCTTCCTACCACTTATTTTTAAATATATTATAAATTAAGTATATTGTAAATCATATTGAGAGGGTTTGGTCTACTAATTTATGTAAGTATATGTATCATAACCTTTTTTTTCCACTAATGTATATAATTATGATGTACCATGTTACTAGAATGGCTCATGGTAGTGTTGTAGGTTTGATTAGTCATGGTAATGGGTATGAGAACTCACCATATAGGGAATATCATATCTTATCTCTTATCTCTGCTTGTTTTAGATGAGTATGTTGCCTATTATATCTTATCAGGGTGGGGTCTAAAGAATAGATCAACCCGAGGATATATGGTTCAATTGCTTGCCTCGTGAGGAAGAAGTTGGGCCAAGGGAATATGAAAGAAGGTGGGTGATGTTTAGAGAACATTTCTTAGTTTAATGATGTTGTAATTCTTGATCTTTGAGATGACAGGTATAAGGAACAGTGTTGATGAAGTCATAAAAATATGTACGCATATTAAATATAATATATAGATTCAACACCAAATTATCTTTTACATTTGGATAGGGCATTAAATTAAGCCTACAATTATCACATATGCTCTTTAGGATATCCATAAATGGGTCTCAAGGCTTTGAAAATGGTTGAGGGATGAAAGAAATTAGCATAGGCCTTTATTTGAACAAGTATGAAGAAGACCTCAAACCTTTGATTTTAATGAAATTTTAATATATTTAACAAGTATTTTACACCATAAACTAATCTTAGAACCTTCAAAATAGTGAGGAACAAAAATAAAGGAAGGTGTAACATCCCTCCCTTAATAATCAATAATAAATAATAAGAACTAATA
>APFE031522431.1:47640-65768 GCA_000404065.3 Pinus taeda | reverse complement strand
GGGGGTGGCCAGTTGTAGCAGAATCCTGCACAATTGAGCCTACGGTTGGGAGGAGAGTCATCCCCAAAATCTTGTGGTCACTTCGCAGCCGTAAAGTCCAGGTATAATTTCATTGAAAGAATTGTTTTCATTTTGACATTAATTTTAGTTTTACTTGTGCTGTTACATATGGTATTGTTGCGGTAAGCCTATTTCTAGCACAAGTAAGCTCAGGTAAGCATTTAAATTTAATGTTAATAAGTTAATTAGATATCCGTTTTTGGGCTGTTACAGAAGGCCTTAAGCTCTAAATGGAGTTTCATAGCTCAAAGACCATGCACAAGACATAGAAACACCATGCTTATCCTTTACAGGGGATCTATGAATATGAACATCATTAGATGTTTCTCACTAAGGATGGGTATTGGTGCCTTGAAAATAGTTTAGAGGAAAAATAGAGAGCTAACTCCCTCAACATGGAAAATTTTAGGGGCTAATATTCATAGGTGGGCTAATTTTCCATGATTTTTCCAAAAAAAGATTCGCCAATTTCCACTTTTTATAAACATAATTTGCCCAAATTTTACAATATAAAATTATTTTACCTTAAAAATCACCAACATTATATAGAGAGTATCTATAAAATCATTTTCAATTTGAATAATTTTAAAAATACATCAGTAAACATTTTATAGTTTGCATATTAGGGACTAGTGAGATTCACCAATGTTCTTAAACTTCAAGGTAATTTTCCATCCTTAAAATTTTCCCTGTCTCTCAATGATGCTTGAAGATATTGATAGTCATGGATCATACCTCAAACTATGATGCATAATATTTATAGGGAACCTTTGGGATCCTGCTAGGAACATGAACACTATTATGTCTAGTAAACTAGTCAGGACATAATGATCATAGTGGGAGGGAAACAAGGGCATTCAGCCTTAAATGAGTCTTCTCAAATCAACAATTATGATTGAGGCCTCCAACCATCATAGGTAACATATTTAGGAGCTCATTAGTTTCCCACTACAAATATGAGTATCATTAGGAGGTATAAAATACCATGGATAGCTATTGAAACCTTCTGAAATGTGAGGGATGAAATCAAGTGCCATAGACCCTAGGTCCTACCCCTTTTGCTTGGTGTTCATGGGTGAGACCTAAAACCACCACACATGACCTATATATAGGATATTTGGACTCCAATTAGAGATATGATCTTTGTTAAAATATGTTTTGCACCATGAATTGGGCATGTGGACTTATCAATGGTGAGGGAATGAAACAAATAGACATAGATATTAATTGATGTTTTTTTAAGTTCAAGGGTCATGAAATATGCTTAAACCACCATACATGAACTCACTATGGGATATTTAGGTTCCTATAAATATGAGTGCCCTGAATAGGTCGATGTATTGTCAACCACATATAGTAGTTGGGCATTGAAATTGGTAAGTATGAAAGAACATGACATAAGATTTGAATGAGGCTTATTATCTCAATGATCATGAATGAGTCCTAGGACAACCCTACATGAATTCTATAATGAAAGGCTAAAAATCCATCTTACTTCAAGAAACTGTTATTATTTTGAATATAAATAGCCATGCATATTTACTTATTTGAAGCAAAGGGGACAAATTTTCACCACAAATAGTTCTCATAGCCATAGTTCTAATTGAATAAACTTTTTTGTTTTTAATTAGGTAATATATATGGATTTATATTTTTAAGATTTCTAAATAATTATTGAAAAAAATTATATTAACATTTATAATTTTTAATGAAAATAAGCAATAATATTATATTATTTTTTTATATTAACATTAATCTCAAGTATTTTAATAAGAAAGAATAACCAATGATATATATATAATATATATATATATATATATATATATATATATATATATATATAATATTGCTTATAATAATAAATAATTTGCATTATGAATACACATGTTTTTTCAAGTTATGAATTTTTATATAAATTGTGATGCAGGGAGAAGGAATATACCATAATGTGATGGAGACATGTTCAATAGTGAAATATATAGTTATCAATTTTAGGTTTAATATTTTTCTTATAATATAGAGGCAGTTGAATATTAAAGGATATTTATTATAACTTTTAAATTGTGTTTTTTTGGTTATGTATAGTGTCATTTTGGATCTTAACCTATAAGAACCTATATATTTTAAGTAAATTTTATTTATTTCTTAAAATAATATGTTATTTTGTTTGTACTTACATATATTTCTTTAAGTTATTATTTTTTATATAACTTGTGGTTATATGCATTTTTTTGTTGGGTTAACTCAAGAGGCATTCGAACCTTAAGATAATTCTTCATAATGCAATGAGCCAATTGAACCCCTCTAGTAGACTATTTTTTTAATTTATGAGTTTTGAAATTTATATAATTTAATGAGAATATGGTACTTTTATTATAATATTGCATTACATGAATAAACCATGTTTACATTACCCTTACACATTAAAATTTGACTGGGAATTTTTTTTTCAAATTTATTCATTCCATAATATATAGCCATCCGTAAGTGTGCAAGCCTATATTTACAGTTTTCATTAAAACTTGCACATGTCAAACTACACAATGACAACAACCATATAAGAATTAGATTGCAATATAATATGCAAGTTAGATGCAACATCAAGAAAATTAAGTGTGACAACATTTATCCAGCTAATAAACATGAGTCATAAATATTTGTGTAAAATAAATTATTTAATACGAAAAAATATAAAGTCTTATCAAATCATTCCATGGAATCTCGACCGGTCTCTGTCTGGTCACAATCTACATTTCTCTTCTGGGAAGATGAGAATCAATCACCACTTGTTTGATTAACGAATGATAGCATTGACAACATTGACATGCCAATATTTTGATTATGTTCGGACCAGTTTAAACTAATATCATTGCCCTATGTAAGGAGAATAATGGGTGGTCCGTCGGCGAAAGGAAATTTACTCGTATATTATACTTTTGAAGTTTTCTACTACATCGTAGACATATAAATATAGGCTCTAGTGCCTCCTTCCTTCTCCTATTGTGTCATATTTGTAAATCCTTCAATCCTATCCCAAGTTGTTCTTAAGGGGGGATGTTAGGATATTCCGACACGTAGGAATAGTTAAGTATAACTTGGTCTAGTATAGAGTTAGGTAAAGTGTGTTTCTTTACTATGTACATTTGTAACTTACAATCTGATAGTCACGATATGTAGTGATCTGACGGTTCATTCTCTCCTCGGTATTACCGACACTTGATCCGTGGCTTGACACCCGATTGGTCCATGAATTCTATTTAAAGCGCATGGAGGGTCATTTGTTGGTTAACCGTGCATGAGAGAAGCTTATGTAAATTTTCATTCTTTTATTAATAAATTGCCTGTAGTAGCCACGTTGGCGCAGGCCGTGGACTGTTTCCCTCTCTAAGGCTTTTAACCAGTCAAAATACTGGTGTAATTGATCATGTGATCTGTTTGTGAGCGGTGTCCTTTTGGTGTTCTGTCTGAGGAACTTACCCTGTAAATTCCTACATGGTATCAAAGCTATTTGAGGGCCGCGTCCGTTGTTGATCCAAATCTGAAGCCGGTTAGTCCATGTCACGAAACACACGGGGAGCACTGGATTATCCAATGCCCAACAATCTCCCCCCAGTGCGAGCCAGGTGTGATTCGAACTCGAGACCTTTGGCTCTGATACCACTTGTTGGGATCATGATTGCCGATTAGGCTGGTGACCCTGATGATCGGAAGTCTACTGCTGGTTATGTGTTCACTCTTGGTTCAGGACCTATTACATGGTCTTCCAAGAAACAAGCTGCCATTTCTCTTTCTTCGGCAGAAGTAGAGTATCGTGGTGCCATAGAGGCTAGTAAGGAAGCCTTGTGGCTTCGTCAGATCCTATCAGAGTTTGGTTTTCAGCACCAACATCCGACTACACTTTGGTGTGATAATCAAAATGCCATTCAGCTTTGCAAAGATCCAGTTCAGCATCACCGCAGCAAATACATTGAACTACACATGCACTTCATCAGAAAGCTCATTCATGACCATGTTCTTGAAGTGCAATATTGTTCAACAGATATTCAGGTTGCAGACATCTTCACAAAGGCTCTCACAGAGGCGAAGTTCACTAAACTTCGATTTATGGTTGGAGTTCAGGAAGTTGTCACTAAGGGGGGATAGGCTCTAGTAGCTCCTTCCTTCTCCTATTGTGTCATATTTGTAAATCCTTCAATCCTATCCCAAGTTGTTCTTAAGGGGGGATGCGGTTCTACCGGATTCAGATTTGGATCAACAGCGGACGTGGCCCTCAAATAGCTCTGATACCATGTAGGAATTTACAAGGTACGTTCCTCAAGTAGAACACCAAAAGAACACTGCTCACAAACAGATCACAAATCAATACACTAGTATTTTGATGTGGTTAAAACCCTCAAAGAGGGAAACAGTCCACGGCCTGCGTCAACGTGGCTACTACAGGCGATTTATTAATAAAAGAATGAAATTTTAGATAAGCTTCTCTCATGCACGGTGAACCTACAAATGACCCTCCATGCGCTTTAAATAGAATTCATGGACCAATCGGGTGTCAAGCCACGGATCAAGTGTCGGTAATACCGATGAGAGAATGAACCGTCGGATCACTACATATCGTGACCGTCCGATTGTAAGTTACAAATGTACATAGTAAAGAAACACACTTTACCTAACTCTATACAAGACCAAGTTATACTTAACTATTCCTACGTGTCAGAATATCCTAACAATAAGCCTATCAAAGCTTTATATATAGTGTATTTGTTGCAACCAAGAAGCATAGTAAATCTAAGAGAAGCTTCAGAAATCGCTTTCTCAGAGAAATACAGACAAGTTTGCTGTCTACAAAACCTTCAGTACACAATAACCAAGGCCAAAGCCATTGAGGTAACGGTACCTTTTCCTAAAGGCTGAGTAACTCTATTTGAATTTTAGATAATTTGTCTTTGTATTTCAGTTTAATAATGTTTTCTTTATATTCATATTATCTTTATATAAAAAATAGTAAAAAGACTTTGTTAACCGATAGTCACAATGAATCCCCTCACGCGAAGGACCACCAATAAAAATATGAACAATATCCTCGTGCTAGGATTAAACCTTAAATCACCGACACTAAGGTGAAAATAAAGAGTGAGAAAACAATGTAACTCTGTCATATATAATAAGTTGGTTTGTCAATATAGTGCCTTTATCACTAAATTAGAAGGTGAAAATAAAGAGTGAGAAAACAAAGTAACTCTCTCATATATAATACGTTGGTTCGTCAATATAGTGTCTTTATCACTAAATTAGAAGAATATGTAATGAGTATTTTACTTGGATTATGTGTTGCTAATGATAATTAGTTCTTATGTTTCAACGATGTGCTATGAGTGATAATATACTCTTAACCATTAACACACTATAATTTATACCCTCAACAAAATAGAATTCCAATAGTTGTCATAAGCTTTCATGAGAATGTGTAGAGGGGATTCTCTACTTTAACTGTAAGACATGCTACATCAGATCTCCGGTATAAATATTTCTATAAGTATATGCAGAGGAGATTCTCTAATTCTCTAGTTTAACCATAAGTCATGTACATCAGATCTGCGGTATTAATATTCCCACATATTAATTGTTGCTTTTAAGATTGAAAATTTTTAACCAAATTCACATCACAATGTCTTGTTCACCAACTTTTTCAATCAATTCCATCACCTGCAAACTAATACGTACTTTGAGCATATATTCCTTTCTAGCTATGCATGACTTTGTGAATCAAACCTTTTACACCGGGATTTAAATTTAATCTAGTCCTTCCATCCTTATTATCAAAGACACATTCCAAGTACCAGTCTGCGGACTCATGCCACTCGCATAAATTATTGCTCTTTTAAGTCCCCATTTCCTTTTTATTCCCTAGGGTATGATTTGTTTTCTCTACAACTAGATTTCCAAATCGAAATGGCAAAGAGAATGCATGAACTCCGTAATATGTTTTGCCTTGTCACTAGGTATAGTTAACGTTGTTTGATCACTTTAGCATAGCTCGGTACATTATATGCATTTTTTGATTGCTGGAGTCGGTTTAAAAACCTTATGATTTCTATGATTGCTTTCCCAAACTTTCTTGTAACATGTGATCTGCTTGTTAATAACCAAGATTATACTCGAACTATTCCAAGGTTAGCCATGTGAATTGAAACATCAAAATGTGTTTGGATTCTTTCCCGATATTTAAATTGAACACAAATACAAACATAAGTTCTTAAAAAAAATGCATGGAATCCATTAAGATGCATCAGAAATAGTAATTAAAACAAATGCATTGCATTCACTAAAAGATCCAACCCAACAAAATATAGGGTGAGATATCCAATCGACTAAACCAGAATGAAAAAGTTGAAGGAGGAAATCCCATCAACAAAAACAAAAAGAAGAAAGAAATGAGCACATCGCCTTCTCACTTCGCAAGACTTCACATCTCCTTCTCATAGAATATGAGAATCCAGATTACTTTATTAATCAAATGCATTTATAGGTACACTATCTTGGAGACACAATCTGTTGGTTGAGAGAATATCTCAACCACACACCAGTGTAGGAAATAGATTGTAACTATTAGGAACAAACTCCTTTACATAGTAAGAAGCACAACTGAGACAAGTAGGAATTACATATTCCAACACTCCCCCTTAATGATTACCTGTGTCAATATCAGTTTGCAAAGTCTACATAATCACACCTTGTACCTTGTTCATGCAATTCTAGGTGTCCATATAAAACAACAACCATCTACATGAATGCATGGATTCCCAACTGCTTCAACCGCTAGTCTACAAGGAAGTCCTTCACATACATGGTCCATCCAACCTCTTAATGAACTTTCTTTGACTTGGTCCATTACACTATGAGATTTGTTCCAACTCTCAATTCCCCCATTAATCGAAGACTCAATCCTCTGATTACATATCAAGCTTAGATATGAGTATACCTACCACCCTTATACCTACCAAGTGGTTGATTCCACAACTTGATGTCACTAGGGAACAAAGGGGTATGCATACCTCTCTATGTCTTATAGACATATGCCCTTTTAATATGCTCAAAGCTTAAGAAGATATTAGGTACATAAAGCATTTTAGGGACCATAACTGAACAAAAACAAATTATGAAATGTAGATTTGCTATGATTACAATTTGTGACTCACACTTTATCACAATCATGAGTCTATTCTACAAACTCAAACAAGCTACTCAAGAAAATTTGGTTGTCGATCATCCTTTAGTCGCTTCCTCTCCTTCACCTAATCTTTTGATCACATCTTGGGAATCGTTCTCTTTGTCAATTAAATATTGGAACTCCATGCTTAACGTGTCATTTGTTAGAGTCGTGAATTCTAACAAAATAACGTTACCTAAATTGAGCTAGCTAGCCTCAATAAGGTGCAATAATTTAATTCATGATTCCAATGACAATAAAAAAAATAAAAAAATTAAAAAAAAATTACTCTCATATCAACATATTGTCATAGCTCCAATAGGATAGCCATACCTGTTAAGCTATCCACAAAATCACCTCTTTCAAAGAAATTCCAAGATGGTCTTCTTCCCGTAAATGGAGATCTGATTCAAACATACTAGAAGAGAGAGCAGCTTGAGCATGTTTACCATGCTCTGAGGCAAGAATTTGGCATAGTTCCCAATAAGATCCCACGTTCCCCAAAAATATCACTTCTGTACTCATCCTCCATAATGGTTGCAAATGTTAATATGTTTGCCCTGCACATACAAGTGCCTCAGAGATGGACCCATGCCCTTCGAACACACTGCTATCACACTCATGTTCTTCAAAAAGTAATCCCCACAAGACGGAAAATGTCCCAGTAAAAAACCATGATAAAGACCGAGAATGTTGTTTGGCTTCATGGCAGAAAATATTTTTGTGTAATTGTCTGCCTATGCAGCATCGGATATGAGGAGTAATAGATGGTCACTGCTAGATATAGTATTTATAATTTCACCAAGAGTTCCATTTTTTTCCAAAAATACTACTGCACTTGCCTCAACAAAGGATTTGGAGCCTTTACTCAAGCCAATATTACAATGCCTGAATTTTCTTCTACCAAAGAATCCCTCCAATTCTGAGCTTCAGTGGGACCGTGAGAACCCCAACCAATGACTCTTATCTATTTGATGCCTTTAAAAGCCTTGGGGAGAAGATTGAATAGATCTCTTCTTCCTCTAACAATACATTCATTTTGGCTGGCAAGCACAGTCTTTGGAAGACAATGGTTTGTAAATGGATGCACAAATGCATTTTGCCAAGAGGGACGACCACCATGTGAGCACCTACGGCTCTGCCTCTACCGCAGCCCCCGACATTTAACCCCTAGTTTAACTTAGTTTCACTCAACACAACGACATATCTAACGCAGATATCTGCATAGGTTCATCTATACTCGACTCATTCACGCTCTCAAAATCTTCAACAGGTTTTGGCTCTTTAACAATTGCTAAGAGATCTCAAACAGATCTCCAAACTCGCACTATCTTGACTCTTTACGCAGCACGGTCGATTCCTCTATTTCATAATTCCGCAACGCGACCTCTATTTACACTGAACAATGTTCAATATCGTAGCACCATAGTCGATGGACAAATATAAACAAGTACATATACTCTTTATTTCCTCAGCCCTATAGAGGCCAACCCCAAGAGGGGCAAGGCCCTTGGGGCTCTGATACCATGATAAAATATGAGAATCAAGATTAATTTATTAATCAAATGCAATTACATATATAAAAGAAGTTTTGCCTCAAGGTACGCTATCTTGGACACACAATCTGTTGGTTGAGAGAATATCTCAACCACACACCAATGTAGGAAATAGATCCTAACTACTAGGAACAAACTACTTTACATAGTAAGAATCACAACTCAAACAAGTAGAAATTACATATTCCAACAGTTGCGAGTGATCAATAACTTTTGGAACCACATAAATTGTTTATTTTGGGTTGCTCCAAGCCTTGTATATTGAAACTCACCATAACCTACATCCATGAACAGAGAGAGACCCGATGAAAAGTAATAAAATTACATCTAGGTATGGCACTATGCTTATGAGTGCATGCAAAGTGTTGGGATAAATTAACCTTGAATGAAACAACTTTGAATGTAATGCCAATGCCTAGTAATATCGCTGCAATCATGCACACACTTAATTGAAGGAAGGCAAGTACTCACATGCTTTTCACTTATAATTTTGTGATTATTGATGCTTGTGGCCTCTAATAAACGCTTGAATCTGCAAAGAGAGGGAATATTATGAATATGTACACAAATATTCATCTGATGTGATGATGAATGATACATCCATAATAAGGTTTTAATACACAGAAAGATATTAATAACATCTAAACAATGATGGTGATGTGTTATTCTCTTACCAGATTTAGGTGTGCGTGCAAGTGTAATAGTTGAAGGTTAGCAATTCCTTCTCTCTGATCAAATACATGCCCAAGATCGATGGCAATCACTTTCAATGACCTCAACATACCCATGAATCCAAGAAATTTGTTTAGAGAGAAATTGTATTCAAGACCCCACTTAAACGTGTTAGAAAAATATTAGGCGAATTTGATTTTTGTTTTCAGGGAGGGGAGAGGCTGAGAGTTATAACCTTTGCGAAGCTATTTTCATAAAACTAGTTTCGCGCATGAGGCTGATTTCGCTGAACTACCTTTGTGCACCACGAGACTATTTTCCAGGCTTGAATTTTTCACGCCTCTAAACTATTCCAGAGACTTAAAGAATACTCGCAGTAAAATTAACAAGATAGGTTTGGAGGAACACAAAACTTAGTATTCATTTCTTGGACATGAAAAATACATCTACATGAGACTGTGGCTCATTTACAAAGTAAAATAAGATTTTACAGAGATTTAAACTTACGGGAAACACTACATAGTGAAACAAAGTAACTACTGTTTTACGTGCCCACCCAAAATTGCTCCACAATTTTCTCCATAGAGACTTGTGCTCTTTTTCTATTTTCTCTCTATCCTCTCTACATAGTCTTACTCTTCTACGCTCTCTCTTCAAAATGAATTTTACATTCATATTTAACTCAACACATAATTTTACATTTAATTCATGACAGAGTGAAATTAATTTTGATGTTGTTGTTGAGTGTGATCAAAACTGCACAGGTGTTTATGGAGTGTGGGCAAGGTTGTTGAATTAATTCTTGCCCATATCAGTTTACCTAAGTACATAAATTCTTTAAATTCTGAGTTTTAGAATGGCTTGTATCTAGCTTCGGTCCTTCTACCTTCATGCTGAGACACAAACTGTAAAAAACATCTTCAAGCAGAGACACAACCGGCAAAAGGTACATCTCACAGGTATGGCTCATGTCCTACTGCTTATTGTGGTGGTTGGGATTATTATTTCCAACACTCACTCTTAATCACAACTACCGCCATTGGCAATTCCCAAACAATTTCTGAGATAAACAAAATTTTCTCTTGCCAATGGCTTTGTGAAAATATCAGCAAGCTGTTACTATGATGTATAGTGCTGCAACACGATTTCATCATTGTTAATTAACTCTCTAATAAAATGATATTTAGCATCAATATCCTTGGTCCTTTTGTGGAAGACAGAATTCTTTGACAACGCAATTTCTAAGGTGTTGTCGCAGAAAATAGTTGTTGCACCCTTTTGGTCATGACATAGATCGCTCAACATCCTTCTCATCCAAACTGCCTGACATGTTGTTGTTGTTGCTGCGACATATTCAGCTTCTGCTGTTGACAGTGACACTATTGGCTGCTTCTTGGAGGCCCATGAAATGTGTCCGGAACCCAAATGAAAAACATATCTTGACGTGCTCCTTCTATCATTGACACTGCCTACCCAATCACTGTCAGTGTAACCAACCAGCCTGAAATCACTGGTTGTTGTGTACAAAATGACATACTATTTTGTCCCATTGACATACCTCAGAATCCTTTTCACTTCTTGCCAATGTGTCTCCTTTAGTGTCTCCATGAACCTTGACACCAAACTTACTACATACATTATATTCGGCCTAGTGGCAGTCAAATACATCAGGCTGCCTATCATGCTTTTGTATAATGTCAGATTGACATTTCTACTGCAATCTTCTTTTCTCAACTTCAACCCTATGACAGTTAGAGTTGGTGCGCACTTACTTTTCTGCATTTTAAACCTCTCCAAAATTTCTGCCACATGCTTTTCTTGGGAGATAAAAATTCCATTTTTTGTTTGCTTCACTTCTATACCCAGAAAATATCTTAGCAATCCAAAGTCAGTCATTTCAAACTCACTCTTCATGACTTGCTTTAAATCAGCGACGAGGAAATCATCATTTCCTGTAAAGATCAAATCATCTACATATAAGACGACAATGAGAATATTTCCTTTGCTCTATTTGATGTAGAGGGTAGGCTCACCATCACATTTGTCGAAAGCATTGTCAAACATGTAAGCATCTATCCTTTTGTACCATGTGCGCGGAGCTTTCTTCAATCCATAAAGAGCTTTCTTCAACCGATATACTTTGTCTTCTTGTTCTTCAATCTCATAACTAGGTGGTTACATGACATACACTTCCTCTTTTAGCACTCCATTCAAGAATGTTGACAATCGCCACAATTGGGTGCACTGTCTCCATCCGTGCGACTGGCACGAACATCTCTACGTAATCTCTTCCATGTTGTTGCTTTGTATCCTTTGACAACTAGCCTTTATTTGTACCTTCCAATCTTTCCCTGAATGTTACTTTTGGTCTTATAGACCCACTTCACTCCAATTACATGTTTTCCTTTTGGAAGGCTCACTAACTCCCATGTGTCATTCCTTTCTATTGCTTCTATTTCTTCCTCCATTGCTGCAACCCATTTTTCTTCTTTGACTGCATCTTCAAAGTGGGTTGGGTCATCTACACGACAAAATAATGCAAATAAGGAATTTAGACCTGCGCCACTATCAACTTCATCTTGCTCATAAATTTCATTTAAATTTCTAAATTTTTTCCCTCTTGTGCTTGCTGAAGATGGGCTTTATATGTCACCTGGTGTCACGCTTCATGATGTGCTTGGAGAAGCACTCGCTTAGCTGCGTGAAACTATCCTATTATCTATTGATGGCGTTCTTTGCTGCCTCCTTTGCTGCTCTTGAATAAGAGTATATGGAGTCACTGTTGAGGAATTACTTGCTGCTATTAGTTCTTGTTTGTCCTCATTTGGTATGCTTGCTCTGACATTGACTTTCTCTTCTAAACTTCCATCCCATGCTTCTTCTTCTATGAATTGCACATCTCTGTTGATTTTGACTTTCTTGGTTAATGGATTGTAGAGTTTGTATGCCTTGGATTCATCATTGTATCCAAAAAATATGCATTTCTCCCCCTTGCTGTCTAATTTCTTTCTCAACTCATTCGAGACGTGTGCATAAGCCACACATCCAAAAACTCTCATGTGAGTGACATTTTGTTTTCTTCTACTCCGTGCCTCTTCAGGAACAATGTTCTGGACACTTTTGGTTGGACGTCTATTCAATATATATGTTGCACAAGTGACAGATTCAACCCAATAGTCATTTGGAAAATTCTTTGCCTTTAACATACTCCTTTCCATCTCCATAATGGTCCTATTCTTCCTTTCTGTCACACCATTTTGCTGCGGTGTATATCTTGTTCTAAACTGCTTGTGAATTCCATGCTCCCTGCAAAATCGAAGGAAGTTGTTTGAGATGTATTATCCACCTCTGTCTGTCCTAAGGACTTCGATGTAGTGTCCACTTTAATTTTCAACAAGAGCCTTGCATTGGCAGAAGCACTCAAACACTTTGCTTTTCTATTTTAGGAGAAAGACCCATGTCTTCCTTGTGTAGTCGTATATGAATTTCAATACATAGTGGCTACCACTAATTGATGGTGTCTGCATTGGTCCACATAGGTCTGAGTGGATAATATCCAAAGCTGCCTTTTCCCTCACTGATTTTCCTACTGGAAATGGCTCTGTATGTTGATTGCCCAAGATACATCCCTCACATATGCTCTCTGGTTTTTCTATGAGTGGTAAACCCTTCACCATGCCTTTCTTATGCAGGAAATTCAAACCTCCAAAGTTGAGATGTCCAAATATCAAGTGCCATAACAAGTTTTCATCTTCTACCTCTGATTGAAAGTTTACTTTTGTGACAACTGCCTCTTTTCTTCCATTCTCTTGTGAGCTCATTGATAGTTGTGCTTGTGCACCTTTTTTCTGCAAATCTGATATTATTTTCAGGGGAAACATTCTATTGTATATCACCTGAACCTTTGCAATCCACTGTTTGCTTGGAGGCCTATCCAAAATTGTGCACACATCATTTTTGAAGAAGACATTATAGCCTTTCTGTGTGAGCTATCCAATGGTCATGAGATTATGTTTCACACCGGGGACAAAGTAAACATCAGAGATGTATTTCTTGTCCCCCTTCTTTGTTAGGATATTAACTCTTCCTTTACCCATGACAGAGACTTTGCTATCAATCCCTAATGCCACTTTGGATTTCACACTTTCATCTAGATCATAAAACATTTCTATGTTTCCAAACATGTGGTTGCTACACCGTGAATATAGATACCATATATCACTTTGTTTTTCTTGTGGTACATTACAAGCTAAAAACATGTTATCATGGTTCTGATTTTCTCTTGTGGAACTTACGCTTGGTATGTTATTAATATCATATTTCTTCTTTCTACATTCATTTGGATAATGACCATACTTCTTACAGTAATGAAATTGAACTTGAGATTTGTCATACCTCTGACCTTGTCCTTGATTTTGGCTTGGGCCTTGACTTGGATTTTGATTGCTACCTCTTCCATTTGAGCTTAAAGGGTTGCTTCTTCCACCTCTGTATGGAGTTCTTCCTCTTCCTCTAGCATATGATCTTCCTCTGCCTCGACCTTGACCAAATTATACTTGTGTCTTGAAGGCATGCTCTAATGAGGAGCTTGCTACTTTTTTTAGTCTATGTTCATGAGAAATCAATGATGCATTAAGCACATCCACTAAAAACTATGAGAGATCCTTTGTCTCTTCTATGGCCACAACAATGGCCTCAAACCTTGCTGGAAGACTTCTCAAAATTTTCTCAACTATTTTTCTTTCCTCAAGTGTCTCGCCATGAGACCTGATTTGAGTAACCAACCCACTTACATGTGTAAAAGACGAGTCTATATTATCAGACTCTTTGAAACAAAGTGTTCCAAAATCTCTCCTCAACATTTGCCGATCTGTTGTCTTGACTTTTGCCATGCCTTAGTAGGCTGTCTGGAGGATGTCCCATGCTTGTTTGGACTTTGTTGCTCCTGCAACCCTTGGGAAAGTACTTTCATGAACCACTTGGAAAATATAAAACAGGGTTTTTGAATCCTACTTCGTATTGTCCCTTAACACATTTCTTTCTCGTTAAGATAAGGCATTGTATGTTGCTACATCTACTGGTTCTTGAAAACCATTCTCAACCAAATCCCAAATGTCTTGAGAAGAAAACACAACATTCATTGTAATAGCCCAATAATCATAATTTTTGCCATTAAACTGAGGTATTTGAGGATTATTCAAGCTTGTGCTTGATGTTGCCATTTCTAAGCATAAAAACAAACTTTCTCCCTGCTGGTAAATATGCTAAAAAACAATCTCAAAACAATTTTCACTTTTAGTAAAAGCACTTGTTTTTACACTAACATTATAAAAATATTTCGTGAATTCGATTTTCATTTTGGCCAATAATCTAGTAAAATTAACAAGATAGGTTTGGAGCAACACAAAACTTAGTATTCATTTCTTGAATATGAAAAATACATCTACATGAAGTCGAAAAATACATCTACATGAGACTTCGACTCATTTGAAAAGTAAAATAAGATTATACAAAGATTTAAACTTATCCAACACTACATAGTAAAACACAGTAAGTGCTATTTTACGCGCCCACCAAAAGTTGCTCCACAATTTTCTCCACGGAGACTTGGGCTCTTTCTATTCTCTTTATAACTTCTCTACATAGTCTTACTCTTCTACGCTCTCTCTTCAAAATAAATTTTACATTCATATTTAACTCAATAGAAAATTTTACATTTAATTTAGGACAAAACGAAATTAATTTTGATGTTGTTGTTGAGTATGATCGAAACCGCTTAGTTGTTTTTGGAGTGTGGGCAAAGTTGTTGAATTAATGCATGCCCATATCAATTTATTTAAGTACATAAATTCTTTAAATGCCTTTTCTGAGTTTCTAAATGCTTCAGTCCTTCTATCTTCGTGCTGAGACTCAACCTGCAAAAAAATGTCTTCAAGTAGAGACGCAACCTGCAAACAGTACAATGACAAGTATGGCTCCGGTTTGAATGTTTATTGCGGTGGTTGAGATTATTATTTCCAACCAAACGCAACAAGAATTCAATCAAATTGTCTCCACGCTCAATTTCGAATCCTCTAATCGTTTTGGAAAGTTCATGAAATGCCACTCGTTTTAATTTCTTTGATTGCCACGTTACCAGCGGCAATCGGGCAAGATGTTTGAATTGTTTCGATTCACTCACTCAATTGCCACCTTACCGGTAGCAATAGCGATCGGCCATGTTTAAAATTTATCAAATTTCAAAATGATTGAATTTCAATTGAAATGCTTTGAACTCTAGTAAATCTCAACCATCAAATAGCCAATAAGATGAAGAATATTTAGTAGACATCCAATCTCACCCCTATTTTAAATTAAAAAAAAAAAATCTAACGCATCCCTTCCACCAAGAATGGAAATATATACCCCTATCTGCTAACAAGAGCTCTACAGATCTTACCTAAAAGCTATATAGATCTTATAGATCTATAAGCCTATCCGCGAATTACCTTGACTTGGATACTATGAAGAACTTTGTCTTTAGTGGAGGATCTATGCGAATGGAGAACTTCTAGACCCTCCTCTTCCAGTACCTGTAAGATCTGTAAAGCGCTTGTGAGCAAAGATTCAGATCGAAAACTGATCCGAACCACCTGCCTGGTCTAGTCTTAGTGCTGGTAAAGTGGACGGTTGCGAATCAGTTGAATCAATTGATTCCACATGTTAGCTCCCCTTTGCCATTTTATTGCTATCTCAGGCCGAACTACCCTTGCTTGATGGGTTTAAAAAATTATCTCACAGATCGGGCACCTGGAACAACCATTTTTCATTGAGATAGAAAAAACATATACCCATAAACTAAAATTCATGGACAGATCATCTGAAATTCAAATTCAAATACAGTTAGCCTTTTCTTAAGAAAAAGTCCCCTTACCTCAATGGGCTAAGGTATGCAAACCACAAAACCTGTCTGTAATTCTAACAAAACAATTTATGGAACTTCCTCTCAGATTTCCTATGCTTCTTGGTTGCAGCAATTGCACTATATATAAATATTCAGTAGGTATATATGCCTACGGTGTAGTAGTCAACTTCTATAGTCTAATGTATGAGTAAACTGCCTCGAGTTACGGACCGCAGAAGATTCTCATTACATAGGGCAATGACATCAGTTTTGTGCGATGATACATTGCTCATTGTCAGGATATCGGTGTGTCAATGCTATTTTTGTTCGTTAATCAACCAAGTTGTCTTCTGGTTTAATATTAACTGACTCTGATCTTTTGCCAGAAGAGGAATGCAGCTTGCGACCAGACAAAAACCAATCGAGATTCCATGGAATGATTTGATGAGACTTTATTACAGGACATCAATCAGACCCCATGCACTGACAAAAGAAAAAGAGATTTGGCACCTCATTGACCGTAATAATGGCGCTATGCCATTCTATGTTGTATGCACATGCAGATGATTAAATTCAACATCATAAGGTAGATATGGCTAGATTGAAAAGTGCAAGGCAGAATGAGTGGACAAGATATATAATTATGTATATTTGTTTGTTGAGTTTTTATGTACATTTGTTTTTCAGGTTGTTTTTGTGTTTTTGTTTTAGATGATGATTATAGGTTTAACTTTTGGGTATTTAAGTGGTCAAAATTACTAAGAAATCATACAAGTCAGGGTCACACTAGCTTTTGATTTCTGTTCATAGAAGTATTTAAGCTGTCAAAATAGCCAAAGAATCTCACATGCCTGGGCCACACCAGCCTTTGATTTTTGCCAGTAAAATTTCTGACTAGCTACCTTTTTTGCCAGTAAAATTTCTGACTAGCTACCTTACATCATGAAGTGACTTAATATTATACCCATCACTATCTATTCTAATCCACCTTACCCATCATCATCTATTCTACTCCAAATGGACAGCCTAAAGCAACTATTAATAGATGTTTTAATTTTTAATCAATGACTATTTTATGCTTCTACGGTCTTAGGTGAAGCTCTAAAAACCAAACTCCAAATTTATAATGCCCAATTCCTGCAAAAGAATTTGATCGATCACAGAAATGTCAAGAGTTCTCCATCAATGGCATCTTTGCTCATCATCTTCATGGCGTGGTGTGGCACAAATGGATAAAAGTAGAGACACTCGTGCCTAAAAATAGTGAGTTCTCAATCAATAGCATCTTCCCACATTATCGGCATAAAAGTATTGGCATTATCACACCAAATTGGTTGATGTACACATCAGTTTTTAAATATTATGCAAAGGCTTTTCTGTGGCTTACTCTACTGTTAGACTGGTACAATGGGGGCTAGAATCTTTTCATTCAAGTCTTTCTTCTGAATATGGATGCTAAGAGCTTCGTCAACACTTGATCTACTAGACTGGTACCAAAATCTAAGATCCATACGTGTCAGAGCAATGGATAACCTACTTTGAAACCAATAAATCCGAGTTAGTAATGAAAACAGAAAGAGGAGTATCTAATAAAGTGACTAATTTTGAAATTAAGATTTTTTATAATTAAGCTTTAAAATTTAGGGTTTAAAATTTAACATAAATAAGAGTTCACGAATTTAATTTGACCAGCAGAAACCAAGATTTAGAATTTAAGTCCGAATATAAATGAATATAAAATATTGATTTA
>APFE031522431.1:24195-45699 GCA_000404065.3 Pinus taeda | reverse complement strand
TTTTTATTATATAACATATAAATATTGATTGTTATATAGTTTTACATTCATGTATTAAAATGTTACAATCACAACTCAAAAATTATTCGTGTTTTTATTATATAACATATAAATATTAACTAATCAATATTACAAACCAATCAAAAATAATTTGACATGCTTTAATGCTTTACATTATTAAACATTTTAAAATTAAAAATTTAGAAAAAACGATTGAGAATATTATAAATTCTTTAATTTATTATCAATAATTTGAAAATTATTCTCTTTTGTGATAATGATGATGGTGGTTAATGTCCACTGAGACCAAATTGGTCTATAGGACCTATAATTTTCTTAGTTCTTAATTGTTTTGCTCCTCAGCATTCTTAGTGAGATTAGTGCTGTAGCTTTCTTTTTTTTCTTTACGGTCTTCCAACTTCCTTTATCTTCCATATCCTTCATCTCTTCTGATTCTTGGGACATTGGTGTCTTTGCTTCGTGATTTGTTGTGTTCGTCCTTTTGAAGATAGTCGGAGAAGAAGTTTGGTCTCAGATCTGATTTGATGCTTGAGGGGTTGTCAAGTTCACTTTTTTGTTGTTGGGCGGGGATTTCCCTATGCTTGTCTTGAAAGTTGTTTCTTTCTTGCCCGATTTCTTGTGATTCAGAGTTTACTTGAGAGTATTCTTCCTTGATGACAGTGTAATGTTATTTTTGTGCTCCCTCCCACAATGTACATTTGTGGTGATCCTTTCTAGCATAATTTTTCAAGGAGGCTTTTGGGCAAATTTTCACTAGATGGTCTGTCTCAAAGCAGGATCAACATCTTAAGAGGACACTTTCATAATCGATTTTCTGGTTCCACACAGTCTTTACTTCTTAGGTTTATTTCAACTAGGAATCTGGTGATGAAGTCCATTTCCACACATATGCGTGCATAGGTGGTTCTGACATATTCCTCTGTTTCTGGTCACCTGCACTAAACTTCCCAATTGCATTTCCAATGGCTTTTAGCAAGGACAAATTCCAGAGATGCAAGGGTACGTTTGGCAATCTCACCCAAACTTCTGTTGAGGTTATGATTGTTGTTGAGGGATCGAATGATGGGTTCCATTGCTTCATGAATAGGCCTGAGTTTTCCCAAAACCAAGGGCCAGAATTTAGAATACATTGTCTGCTTCCGAGGTTTTCAAAATCCACTATAAAGAAACCCCTATCACAGGAATAGATATTAATTTGATCAGAAATGACAGGCTTCCACACCTCCGAGATCCAACTGTGGAGAGATGTCAGTCGTGGCCAAAAACCATTGAATCGATAGATTATGGCACTTTCAGAAAACTTCATAGCCTCATGGAGTGAGGCCTGGACCACCTGGACAGTGGGAACTGGGACTTCACTAACGATATGGGCTGGAGCTTACCCCCTAGAGGTGGACGAAGATGAGCCAGCCGCTATCTTCGTGAAGCTTGGAGCCATCTGGAATCAGAGTCGAAGTGTTTCTTCCAATGTTGTCCCTATTTAATGAAGTCCAGATCGCCAAGGAGAGAGCTCTGGAGATCATGGTGAAACTCGTTAACAGTGCCAATAATAATATTGATGCCAAGCATCCAAGGGTGGAAGACTTCAGCGAAGATCGTCACGTTATAGAATTTTACATTTATATTTAACTTTTAATTTGACATTAATAAATTATTTATGAAAAACTATTTGTATTATAATATATCTTTTATATATCATAAATTTAAAAAAAAAATATTTAAATAATATCATATTCAATATGGAATATACCATAATAAGGTGTATTATTAAGACATTTTTGTGATATGTTAATTCGAAATTTCGTGGGAAAATTTTTTTCCATATTAGAAATTGATGCAGTCTAACCATATATAATCTCAACTTAAAATATTTAAAATCCAAACTTTCTCAAACCAAAAATTAAATTCTATATTATCTCAAAGCCTAGTCAACCTTACAAACATACAAAAAATATAATTTTATAATAAAAAATTAAATATAAAATTTATTATATATTATCCAAATAACTAATTTTTTACCAATATTTAATTATTTTTTCCACTTTTACGTTTTACCATAAAATTGAAAAGAACATTTTAATTAAACAACGCAATTATTCCTTCTTAAATATTATCCTTGATCACATTTTCTGAAGTGCCTTTTCATTAGAAAAGAAAAGCAGTTTTTAAAATAATATAAAAAATTTACAAATAGATTTAATATAAATTTATTTTTAAAATTCACATACGATAGTAAAACCAATTCATAAATATTTATATTATTTAAAAATATAAATATATATGAAAAAAAAATAAAAGTTTATAAGTTTAAATCAAAGTTTTATATTACATATAAATATTAAAATTTTCAAATTAAATTATTTTTTTTTGCAGCATCCTGGATATTTATCCCAAAAAAAATCAAAGAACTCACAACTTGTTTTCTTATAAATATGCAATTCGTTGTCACTAATGCTATAGTCTGCCAAAGCTAACCTATTCTTGTCAGTTAGTCTTTCTCTACTATTTTGCTCACAGTAAAATTTAATCTGTGTTACACAATTAATTCTTTTGTTTTTCTACGGTATTGAATTTCGATATAATGGTATCCATTCCACATGAATTATAAACCCTATTGACATTGTGTTTCAAACACATATAAATTGAGAGCTTGCTCTCTCTGCAACACCCACAATTACTCAAAGCACAATAGTATCTATCACAAAATAGTTGTCGTAAGTACTGCTTACCTGTGTTTTCTTAAGCGGTAGCTTCCAACAATCACAATCACCTTTTCATTCTCTGCTTGTCTTCCTCCTGACCATGAGATTCGTCTTCAAGACCAAATCTCCCCCCAAGCCTACCTGCAAGACTACCGTCTTCAGCAAATTTTTCGCACTTAGTGCCAATGCCATATGGTCCTTACCAGGCATAGCATTCCCGTTTCTCCACCGTCTGTCCCTATAACACAGTTTTTCCTCCCCCCATCCCCTTTTCCTTGGGGTGTTTTCTAGTTAGGGGAGGCAGTTAGGGTTTTCTTTTTTACTGGCAACTACCTCTTTCTAACTTCTTTATGAGAAGTTACAAAATATGTTATTACTCAATCATTTTCTAACTTCATAAATTAACAATAGTATTAATCCAAATAGAAAATAACAATATTATCCAGTTTGTTTTCTTACAGTGGTAAATAAAATATTTATAGCTTTTTTGGGGACATTACATCTTCCCCCCCGAAATCAAACATCGTCCCAATGTTTTCCAACCTTAAACAACTTTGGATAATCTTCTTTCATGAGTTGTTCATCCTCCCTGGTGGCCTCATCTAGCCCAAAGTGCTCCATTGCATTTTAACCTAGGTGATGGCTCATTTCCGCACCATTAATTCTCTCTATTTGAGTATACACAGCGGCTCGACCAAGAATTCTCCTTCCGGTTCAACCTAAAACAACAACATTAAAGTCAATTTTGCCTTTAACATTTCAATTAACTGGCCTACTTAAGATTCTTCTTTACCTGTACATCTTTTCAACTGACTATGTGCTTAGGATCATAAACGTATTTTTTAATACACACACATGGAAGACATTGTGGACCCGAATATGGCTTGGTAGGGTGAGATGGTATGCCACTGGCCCAACCCTTGTCAAGGTTTGAAATGGTCCACAAAACCGAGGTGCGAGCTTGGTGCACCCACTCCATTGTAACGTACTCCTTTTTGCTCGAATCCTTACATACACATGATCCCCTACTTGATACTCTTTAAAATTCCTCTTCTTATCAGTGAAACTCTTTTGCGTATGTTGGGCGCCTTCAAATTGGATCGTACCTTCTTGACCATTTCCTCCATCTCTTTTAACATTTCGAGCCCCAACATTAACTTGTCCTCTGGTCCCCCCCAGCTGGAGGGTGTGCGGCATTTCCATCTGTAAAAAACTTCAAATGGATTCATCTACAAGGAAGTATGATAACCATTGTTATACACAAATTCAACCAAGTGCAGATAGTCCTCCCACTTAGATGGTTGTTGCATTATGTATGACCTCAACATATCTTCTACCACTTGATTCACGAGTTTGGTTTGTCCATCTATTTTGGGGTGTTAGGTAGTACTAAAGTTTAATTGAGTCCCTAACCCCTCAAATAGAGTTTTCCAGAAGACTAAGGTAAATTTCACATCACGGTAAGAAATTATAGTTTTTGGTAACCCATGCAACCTGAAAATATTTTCTATAAAAATATGGGCAATCTACACTACCTTGTAAGTGGATTGCACCAATATAAAATGAGTTGATTTGCTTAATTTTCCCATCACCACAATGATGGAATCGTTGTTTTTTCTTTACTTGGGTAATCGTGTTATGAAATCCATAGAAATGGTTTCCCATTTCCACTCTGGAATTGGTAGTGGATGCAACAACCCAGCAGGGTGCTAATGTTCTACTTTAACTTGTTGGCATTATAGGCAACGTGCCAAGTATTCTGCTACATCTTTTTTCATGCACGGCCAATAATACTCCTTCTAGAGTGCGGTAATCAACTTTTGATACCCCAACTATCCAGCATAAGGACTTCTGTGAAATTCATCTAAAATCAAGCTTTTAATTTCATTTTGGTGGGTACATACAGCATTTTTTTATAATTCAGCATGTCAACAACATTCATAGAGTATCCTTGCTCATTTTCTTTGTTGGTTGGATTGTAAACTTGTTGTCCTATTTGCTGATATTTTCAATCTTGTTCTGCTACCCTTTTAATCATTTCATCGAAGGTAGTACGCCCCTCGCTGCAAGAAATTTCATATAGACAATGTACCTTCCGACTTAAAGCATCTACTACCTGGTTCTCTTTCCCTTTTAGATGCTTAATCTCGAAGTCAAAACCACTTAGGAAATCCACCCATCGTGCCTGCCTAGCATTTAAGGTAGGCTAACTGAAATAACTAGTCAAGCTGTGATGGTCCGTCATCAAAAGAAACTTTTTACCCATCAGGTAGTGGCACCACATCTTTAAGGTGTGAATAACAGCTGCAAACTCCAGATCATAAGCAGAATATTTATGCTCATGTTCCTTTAATTTTCTCGACTCATAGGTGATTACCTTACCTTCTTCCATCAGTACCCCTCCTACCCCTTCTTTACTCGCATCTGTGCACACCACATAATCCTTACCTGGATCTACTATGCTTAATATAGGCATTGTGGTCAGCGAATCCTTGAGTTGTTCAAAATTTTTTTGGCATTCTGTGGTACATTTAAAAGTTTTCCCTTTCTTTTGTAGGGACATGATAGGATAGGTCACTCTAGAGAACCTTTCCACAAACCGTTGGTAGTGACCTGCTAATCCCATAAAAGATCTTATATCTGCTACATCCTTTGGTACTTGCCATTTCATTATGGTCCTTATCTTCTTGGGATCCATCGTGATTCCTTCCTTAGTAATAATATGTCCTAAGTACTGAATTTGCTCCTTAAAGAAATCACACTTGCTGTATTTGGTGTACAATTGATGTTTCTAGAGGGTTTGCATCACCAGTATAAGTTGTTCCTTGTGCTCCTCAATATTCTAGGAATATATCAGTATATTGTCAATAAATATTAGTACAAATTTATCTAAATACTGATGAAATATGCTATTCATCAAACACATAAAGTTCGCAGGAGCATTGGTTAACCCAAAGGGTAATACCAAAAACTCATAGTGACCATAGCAAGTCCTAAAAGTAGTTTTGGCTATTTCTTCTTTGGTTCTGATCTGGTGATATCCCAATCAGAAATCAATCTTTGAAAATACAGTTGCCCCTTTTACATGGTCAAATAATTCGTTAATCCGGGGTAAAGGGTACTTGTTCTTAACTATTAACTTATTCAATTGATGGTAGTGCATGCACATTCGAAGGGTTCCATCCTTCTTTTTCACAAACAACCCAGGGGCTCCCTAATGCGACACACTGGAGCGAATGTAATTCTTATCCAACAATTTTGGCAATTACATTTTCAATTCTATAAGTTCTTGTATGCTCATATGATAAGGGACTTGGGACATTGGGGCCACTCCTTGCATCAATTCAATAGTGAAGTCTATGTCCCTCTTAAGTGGAAGCCCTAGTATCTCTTCCGGGAATACATCTACAAATTCTTGAACAACAGGAATACTTTCCAGGGTAGTTGTCTTGTCCTTAGAGTTGGCATACCCAACCTGAATCACATAAACCTGACACCCTTTCTGGATACTCTTTGCCAGCTAATAAGCGGTTATTGGCTGAACCTACATGGGTCTCAGGATGCCTTGCATCTCCTATACTTTTCCGAGCTCATCCTTGTAACAAATAGTTTTTTTTTGCAATTTATAATGGACCTCTGTTTTTCCAACTAATCTATGCCTATCAACACGTCGTATGATCCAAGGGGTAGTATGTTTAGATCTACCGTCAAAGGCTGACCTGCTATTTCCAGAGGGTAGTTATGGACCTTGGCCAACGCTCATCTCCTTGCCCCTGTTGCCAACTATGCTAACCAGGGGTTTTCAAACTTGACATGCTATAATTTACATTGTTACATAACCTTAGGACTAACATAACTTAATGTAGCTCCAGGATCAATTAAAATAGACATGGTATGATTAAGAATCTTACCTTCAAACTCCACCATAGTTGGATGGTATTTTGCCTGATGGTCTTCGAGAGTAGCTTTAATTTTTAGAATGCTCCATGCTACATCGCCTACTATTGATGCTTCGTGAATTTGCGAAACTTGTTCAGTGCCTTTACTATGAGGACATTTTTTGATGTAATGGGCCCCCCCACATCCCCAACATTGTACTGGGGGCCTCGATGTTCCCTCATTATCAAGTCTACTAGTTTGCTCGCTAATTCTCGATTTAGATGGTGGCTTAATTTTGAACTAGTTTTTATGTAGATTTTTGTTGTTTACCCCTTGGGAAACCCTTTGCCAGTGTTGCCCCGATTTCCCTTATTTCCCATAGCAATCTTATTACCTTTCTTGTCAACCCACTTCCTGCCCAAAATTTCACCCCTCTGCTTGCTTTGCTGGTAACATATCCTAGCCTTTCGTATAACCTCTTCCATCATTTTCAGGTTATCGAACTCAATTCTCTCCCTCATTTCCACTGGTAAGCTGCTGACAAACCATTGTACCTTAGCCTTTTCCTCACGTATGTAGGGTACATATCGGAGCAAGGAGGTAAATCGGGTGATAAAGTCATCCATGGTTTGTTTTCCAAGCCGCAGGTCATGAAATTATCTTGCTTTTTCATCATAAAATCGTTCCATCAAATACCTTTCCTTGAAATATTTTTGGAACTTCTCCCAAGTTATATTCTGTTCACTTACCCCTCACACAAACTTGACCTCTTCCCACCACAAAGTATCCTTCCCTTGCAATTGGAAGATAGCCAATCGGGCCTTTAGATTGTGATCGTACTCATATAATTGGAAGTATTTATTCATGTTAATTAACCAAGCTTCGGTTGCTTCTTCCAGTTCTCCATCGAAAAGTGGCAGTTTTATTTTCCAAAACTCCCCTTGCAATTCTATCCATTGCCTTTTTGATGTTGGATGCTTAGAGCCATTATCTGTCTTCTCTTCTTGATTCTCTTCCCCACCTACTGTTCCTTCATGCTTTGTGTGATAACTTTGTTCTTCATACCTACGTTCCTGTTTAGTGCTGGGAATTTTCTGGTGCTAATCCTGCTTATCAGAAACACTCTTCATATTTTTTTCCTGTTCCAAGGTTAAACTTGCATTGTCCTCCCGCAGGTAGGCCATCTCACTCTTTATTTCCTGAACTGTTTGCATTATTGCAAGATTTGTGTTACGAGCCTCCTCTCTTAACTGCACCCATATCTCAGGGTTATTTTCAGGAAATGTTGTAGGCACTAAGCCAACCATATTCTTGTGTGGCACATTGTCAGTTCTTCTTATAAACTACTATTATCATGTTCCTCTGTGCTTAATAGGTGCATAAATCAATCAATAGTTAGAAATCCAAAAGTAAACAGTAACTAATTTTACAGTTCATTTGCCAGAGGTCATAGTTTTGTAACCGTGCCTCTGATACTGCATGTCATCTCTCCATTTTCAAGCATTCCATTATTACCATAATAAGTAAAAAAAAATTGAAATTTACGATTACCCTGACTAAATTACACGTTACACATTACATTTACTATGGTAAAACTCTAATAGTCATTTCAATATTCTATACAATGAATTTTACTATACAGCTAGGTTAATGATATCTGTATCATTCTCAGTCCCTTTTTAGTCTCATTAAATTAACTTTTATACCAAATTTGGACACATAATCTCCCGCCTTGACTTATCATGCTTTGATTTTTTCAGCAATTAAACTCCCTACTATGCCTCTTTAATGAGCATTGCAGGCCCATTAGAGCTTCCTGGGATCCTGCACTTCATCGACGGTTGTAGTTATACGGTCTCGATCCTATGGTTGGGCATCCTCCAGAAGACTATTTAGTATCTCTGCTTTGGTTTCATAGCTCATTTTGCTACCTCCTTCCTTGCTCCATGGTCGGCTCTCCTTTCCCTCCGGTGGAAGGCACGACCTAAAACCTTTGCTCGTGCTACTATTGGCATGTCTCAGAATCAGGGCTGAGGGGTTCTTGATCGTGAAAAGCACAGAACTCATCTGGCTACCCACGTGATAAATCCTCCACTGCATTTTTCTGCAACGTATTTCTTTACTGCTTACAAGGTTGGTTTGTTGATTACATTCTTGACCTTACAAACTTTGCAAGTGTGATGAAGGCGAAACCACAGTTTACAAGATTCTCATCATGATAACACAACCTTTGTTTCTGGCTTGGGAAATTGAGGGTTTCCGAGTAAGCACATATTGGTTACCTACCCGGGCTTCTGATCGAAAAGTAAAATCTCTCGGTCTTTCAGTTTAAGGGTTTAGCTTCATCCCTTCCAGGGGAGCTAGCTCAGGTTTATTGTTTTGTTCTCAAACTTAGTTGGGCTCTCCAGGTCGAGCTATACACTAGTACTCTTGTATTTTCCTAGTGGGGATTTCCTCTTTTAATTAAGTTGTACTGATATAATTTTTGAGTCTGTAAATGAATATCGTTTGGCTCTAGACCTGTATCTAAGGTTGCACTGTAAGTCAGTTCCAGTTTACACTCTATAATGAGGAAAACAGAGGTCGTTTAGATTTTTCTTGATGTTGATTCAATGCACTTTTAATTTCCCTGAAATGGGTTTATGTAATAGTTATTTTTCCTCTTATGGCTAGAAATTTCATATGCTCTTGCCGGATGTGTTAACAGTACTATTGTTATTCTATTTTATATGTACAATTTTAATAAGAAATGATTATTTTGGGTGTATAATTCTGCTTATTGAAATTACTTGTTCAATTCTGTAGCAGCAGTTAAGGACTTGAGTGTGGGTTCCGCTATACCTTTGCAGATTTGTTTCAGGTTAACAGGGTTTATCCGCTATAATGATGGTTCTCGAATATTTTCAAGAATCTGAGGCGCAAATTTAACTCTGTTTTTTCCTATCAATTTAAGGTATCATAATCCTATGTTAAGGTTGCTATTCAGGGTCCTAAGCGACTAAATTTAATAGTTCTTCCTATAATAATATTGCATATTGTGACAGTAGAAGTAGACTCTGTCATGGCTCTCGATAAGATCGTTTTGTTTTCTGATTTCTGGTTCAAGCTTGCTGACAGCTACATTCATGTATTAGTGTTATTTGTACAATAACAACTTCAGTAATTTCTCTCGGTTGTTAATTTACATGGTTTTAGCTTGCACAGGTGTGGAATTTACATGGGTTCTTGATTTCATACAGATTCTTATGATACACGGAGTTCTTAAGTTAAGCTCATACATGCTCTCATATTACACAGGATTCTTATGTTAGTCAGTTAGTCTTTCTCTGCCGCTTTGCTCACAGTACAATTTGATATGTGTTACATAGTTAATTCTTTAGTTTTTCTACGGTATTTAATTTCGATATAATGGTATCCATTCCACATGAATTATATACCCTATTGACATTGTGTTTCAGACACATATAAATTGAGAGCTCGCTCTCTCTGCAACACTCACAATTACTCAAAGCACAACAGTATCTATCACAAAATAGTTATCGTAAGTACTGCTTACCTGTGTTTTCTTGAGTGGTAGATTCCAATGATCATAGTCACCTTTTCATTCTCTACTTGTCTTCCTCCCAACCATGAGATTCATCTCCAAGACCAAATCTCCCCCCAAGCCTACTTGCAAGACTATTGTCTTTAGCAAATCTTTTGCACTTAGCGCTAATGCTATCTGGCCCTTACCAGACATAGAATTCCCCTTTTTTCACCGTCTATCCCTACAACACAGTTTTTCCTTTGCCCCACCCCCACCCCCTTTTCCTTGGGGTGTTTTCCAATTATTGGAGGTAGTTAGGGTTTTCCTTTTTACCAACAACTGCCTCTTTCTAACTTCTTTATGAGAAGTTACAAAATCTCTTATTACTCAATCATTTTCTAACTTCAGAAATTAACAATATTATTAATCCAAACAAAAAATAACAATATTATCCAGTTTGTTTTCTTACATTGGTAAATAAAATATTTACAGCTTTTCTGGGGAACATTACAATGATATAAGAGTTTAAATTATAAGATATGTTTCCATTGAATTAATTATATCATTAAATAATAAATCTTATGGTTTTATTTATTTATTTAATTTCCTTTATCATTTCATGGTTATAATTATAGAGATTTACAAAAAAAATTATTCATGAGATTTATTGGATTCCTTCTTTTTCTTTTTTTATTTATTTTATTTTTGTTTTGGTTTAAATGCCTATTAGGGATTTGAATATGTGACATTTTCACATAGATTGCCTTAACAAAGGGCCTTAATAGAACACTCATTCACACTCAATGAAAAGCTCCATCGAACTAAACTTATTGGATTGTTTTTATAAATAGATTTTGATATAAAAAAAGGTATATTAGTTACATATCTAATTGTTTGTCACAGGTAAAATGTCCTTTTCAAGATTCACTTTCATGTCCTTAGTTTTTAAAGTAGAAGAAGGTAAATAATTTTTTCCCATTTGTTTGGGTTCAAGTCTCCATATATATTATAACAATATTGTAATAATATTGTATAGGTTCAAGTCTCCATATATGATATATGTTGTAACTATATTGTAATAATATTGTATGGGTTTATGGCTAGAGATACATATAGTAACAATGTTTAATAATGTTGTGATACATATAGTAACAATGTTGTAATAATGTTGTAACTTTAATAACAACAATAATTTATTTTAAAAAAATTATATTGAATAAATTTATAGAAATAAAAATAAAATTTATCTTTATATTAAATAGATGAAGTGACTTAATAGACTCTATGATAATTAATTACAATTTGTTATATTTATTATGCTTTCAATTTAAATCATCTAATAAATATTAATCATATTTACATTAATATATTTAAAAAAAAATCGTAGAAATAATCATTCATATTTTTATATTAATTATTTTAATTAAAAATAAAAATATTTTATCGGGCTAGTAAATAATTAAAATGTTATATTAATTTAAATCACTTAAAATAATCATTAAAAAATTAAATTAAAAACTCTAGAATTTCATTGAATAAAAGATGAAGGATTTCCTCGTTAAGATTACACATAAGAAGATAAAATGACAAATATTAAAAAATATTAAAGACATGCTCAATGACCCTAGTTAATGTGAGCCTAATTTTCTTCATCCTTAATTAGCCCCATTACTATAAATAGGTATCATAACATTCAAGGCGTCTCGATTATTTTGGAGTGAGATTGGAGAATCGTTTAAGAAACCCGTAATTTTTTATTTATCGAAATACAAACAAAGTTGCATTATATGGGGAACGCTTCAAAAGAATCAAGGCCGAATGGCCAAGCAAATTAGCGAGGAACACGTGCCCCAAGAATTGAATGAACTTTTGTATCATTTAAGTATTATTGAAAGAGAGTTTCATTATAGGTTCCACTTTAAAGATTCCAATATATAATGTTTCTTTGCCAGTGATGCTTATTATGGAAGAGTATGGGTTTGTTAGTGTGTCATGTTATAAATTTATTCTCAAGATAAAAATTCTTTTTTTTATTTAAATTTTAGTTGATGCAAGACCTCATGTGATTGTTTTTTATTTTTTTAATATTTTATTGCGATAATGATGATGAAATTTTTTATGTTTATATGTGAAAATATGTTATGGATTTATGGTTAGTTGAATTTGTTTTTCAATTTGTGATGCTTATATGTGAAAATATGTTATGGATTCATGGTCTCGTTAAAAAATTTTAGTTGAATTTTAATAATAATTAAAAGATAGAAATATATGTTGTGACTTACGATTTGATAAAAGGATATGATGTCTTTAAGGAATATTGGAACTTATAATGAACAAGTTTATATGCAAAAATAATCTTCTAATAATTTCAACTATGTAATCAAAATCATATTTGAGTAAAGTGACACTTGCTTAATGAGATGGTGTAACAACCTTCTAAAATTACGCAGAATTTAACCATAACTATTAATGAATATATATAGAGAGAAAAATAACATGTGCATAAATTTCTCTCAACAAATTTTCATTATAAAAGTAAACATGATGTCTTTCAAGTTTCTGTCTACCTCTTTAATGAATCCAAGATATTATGTAATCTCTATCTAGATTTTGATAAATGTGAAATGGGACTTTTCTTATATATTTTCCTTATAGCTTAATATTTTATCCTTAGTCTCTAACTATGTTAAATTAGGGTGTTGGTCTAGTGGAACAAGCATGGAAATATATATATATATAATATATATATATATATATATATATATATATATATAATTTTACCATACAATATTATTTTGCATTTAAACGTATTTATAACCACCCCTGCCATATCTACCAAGTTTCACTAGGCTGTCGGGGTAAACATGAGAGGAGAAGCTACTATCACATGATCCAACCTCCTAAGTTCCTTTAAGGAAGTGGGGCCAACCACAGAAGACAAATTCACAACTTTTCACATTCTACGGGGAGTACAGGTCACTCAGAGGCCGAGTAACCACCCCAGGTGGCCAAATCTCGAGCTAGACCACCTTTTCCTTGGCCTGAGTCTTAATCGCTCCAAAAAAAAAGTCAGCCATGTGGTTGGGAGCCTCTAACTGCATGCATAAGCCCACATCCCAGTGGTTGCAACCTAAAATATTCAATTCAGAGGACGTGATCCTGAATTCTGAGCCTAATTTCTTGGTCAACCTCCAGAACAATGCCCAAAACTCCATGAGACTTTCAAGAATTAATAATGAAATCTAGATAAAGTTATTCATACAAAATTTGATCAAGGAGTTGACATAAACATGCCTAACCATGAAATTCATTTCATCAAACATATGGCAAACATGTAATCTACAAGTCATGAATGCATATTTAAGCATAGGGGTTTGATACTTATATGAGAATCGTCAAGAAGGTCTAATTCCCTCTCATAATAATTGGAATAACATCTATTAGATCTTAACCATTAACCATTAAACATTAATGAAAAAATCAAAACACATAAAAAAACATAGCCAATATACATCTTATAACCAACATATAACTAGTAAATGAACAAGATATACACTATGATAGAACAACCATCAAAGTTGCATAATAACAAGTACAATTACTCATAAAAACACAAGAGGAAAAGATCTCTTCTTAACATATGCAAAATCTAACCAAGTCAGGGACTTCCATGTACTACTTGAACATAGATTGGGTTGAACCAAATATCTCTTTCATCCATTGAACCTCGTGCCATATTCCAAGCATGAATGTGAGATCTCATGGAAAAATCCAAACAAAATCAAACCAGATTTTCCAGAGGCCAAACCAGAGCAACCCTCAACCATTTATTCCGCCTCACAAGCAGACATCAATAACACCAACCTGATCAGTCTCTACCCAAGTTCTCCAAGGCTCTAGAGTGTTTTTGCCAATCGTGGATCCAGGAAGTAATAACTCAACTCACAACCTTACAAGGCTCCAGAGCATTTGTCCAACCAAGGCTCCAGGACTAGTAACTCTATTGTACATGGGATAAACCAACGCTCTCCATGTATTTCACAATATAGACTAATCGCCTCATGTGGATCCTTATCTCTGGTGATGCCATCGTTGAGTAACACCTACAGGTTTTGGTTTAATGAAAATCGTGATTCCCAACAAGTCATATAAAAGCACGGGTCACAAGTTCGATATACACCCAGCTCACATTGGGGGGAGATTGTTGGACATTGGATAAACCAATGCTCCCTATGTCTTTTGTGACATGGACTAACCGCCTCTTGTGGATCCTTCTCTATGAATATGTGATCGTTGACTAACACCTGTGGGTTTTGGTTTAACGACAATTGTGATTCCCAAAACACGTAACCCACCAATGACTCTAGAGTATTTTTCAAGCCAAGGCTTAATGACTAGTAACTCAACCCAAGTTGTTCCATGGCTCCAGAGTGTTTGTTCAAACCAATGAATCCAGGAACTAGTAACTCAACCCACACCCATAAGGAACCTAAGCATGAATCAGAAAGAACAAGTGGAAAAACCAAAAACACCATGCCTATCCAGGAAAGGAAAGGATATAAAAAACCATTGTCAATCTAGGAAATCATCCATGACAATGAGAAATCATAACCAAATAACCACATGCATATAACATGCATTATGAAATTGAAAAGTAAATAATACATGCAACTCGATACTTGCAAGGAAATCCCATTGTAGTGGCTCATACCATTTCCCTCTTGCACTTTCTTTCTTTTCCTCTTCCTTCTTTATCCAAATCCAGTGAGAACTAAAGTGCTCAAAGCATGCTCCAAGATTTCTCTAGGTATGCAAGAGTATGAAAGAGAGGGAGAGAGAATAGGAGAGATCTCTAAACTAAAAATGGTAAAAGGTTTTGAATTGATCTTCATAAGCCTTTTTATCATTCAGTCCTCTATTTTTACTTCAATTTTCCTCTCATGCAATTTTGGGACCTTTCACCTTCCTTTTCTCCTATTTTCCATTACTTTCATAAATAAATGCTGATAAATGTTACTTTGCCTTTGCCAAGGCCATTGCCAATTTCCATAGCCATTTATTAATCACCAGTAATCCCCATTGCTATGTTTTTTCCCAACATTCAACTTGGAATATGTGTCCCATGACCTTGCTTAGAGATCATGTCCTTTTCAACAGTCATGGTTTCAATAAAATTCTCAACCAGTGTACTCTTCATTATCTTGTTCATGAACATCAGAATGTTATGAGGCAATGATGAGGTGTAGTAGTCAATGGTGACTAAATCATGGGGTGAAACATTGTTAGGGAACTTGTTTAGCATAGACATGAAGCACTAATTAAAGTCCTTAACTCTTTCTTTTTCCCCATATTTAGTAAGCTCAACTCTTTAAGAATCATAGTAGGTGTATTTTGTTCCATAAAATTTTCTAGGGATGACTTTATGAACTCATCCCAAGTTTAATATATGTTATAGGAAGATAATGATATCATGAAATAGTTTTATTCCTGAAGGTGTATGGGAACAATATAGACACGATTCCCTCATCTTGCACACTCATCATCCTTAGTGAAAGAAATTAATGTGGTCTTCCATGGAAATGATTTCGCTGGTTCATACTTAGTGAGTTTTTTTTTTTGGGATGGTGAGGTAAGTCATGAAGAATACCCCAAATATCAAGAGTGGACTCTTCCATCCAGGCTACAAATTGTGATTGATTTTCATCTATGTTGATGTTTTATTCATCACTTTATGAATCAAAACCTGAGCCTTTGTTATCATTCAATAAATTCTATTGATTCCTTAAATTATCTTCACCCTGGTCCGTCAATGTGTTTATCATTCTGGAAAGGTCCTTGGTTTCACCTTCCAAATGTCTCCCTTAAAGTCTCTCACCCTTAGTGTTATCCCTACCAACGTGTATTTCAATGCCCTCTAGTGTATTTCCTTTTGTAATGTCTACTAAATAATATAAATAACACTAACCAACTCTTGAACTATACTTACTAACACTCCTTGATGAGTTTTTTGTAGTTGGGTTACAAACTTATTTGGTAGGAAAAATGTAACAAGAAGAATTCCAAGGCTTCTAGTAAATTGCAGGTAATATGGTGAAGGGCTCTTAACAAATTGTAAGTGAATTTGTATACTGGTTGAGAACTATGCAGTGGGGAATCAACTTTACGAGTTTCCCAGGTAGGAGGAGAAACTGAATGGGAATAAGGTTGGTTACTTTCTTGTTCATAAGTGTAAGGTAGAAATTGAAGATTTACACTAGCCATACAATTACCGCACTCCTTCTAGTTCCAAATCTGTTGATGAGCTATATTTTACCACCAAAAGTTAAGGGATATCCACAGTGGAAAACCCCAACTCGACTCTACAACATTTAGGATAGGAGTTCCATCTGGTATGTGTGCTTGGCTTCCACCATGTTTCCTAGAGATTCAATTTGCCTGGAATGAACAACAACTATTAAACAACAAATGGAGCTTTTGACAAACACAAGTTAAGAAGATTTATGGAAACTTAACATATGAGATGTTGTGAACATAACAATAACTAAATATCATGACATGAATCTTAAAAGAAGCAATTTTAGGAAGAATTCAATTAAAACACATGTGTAAAGGGAAAGATTCATTTATTGATTATGAATTAGTTACTAATCGGAAAAAACATTAAGGTACTAAAAGATATTTTTCTTAAATTAAAAAATTAGTTTTTTAATGTAATCACATGGAAAAAATATATATACCATCAAATCACAAAAAGGAGACTCTTGCAATTCTCAACAACACATGTATGGAATTGTGTGCCTGATCTCAAAGAGCTTCTAACGTTAAGTTGAAATATTCACAGCACCATCATTTGAAATTCCCATGAAATCCATTAGTGGAGATACAAATCCACCACTTGAATAATCAAAAGATATATTAGCTCTCAAACAATATGCATTAGTCACGTCCAAAATTGAATGTCCTTTACATGTATCTAAGAGGGTTTATTTATAGAAGGTAGAGTGACTTTTAACCTACCATGACCTTTAACCTACCCTCATGAGTCTTCAAACTCCACATGACTTTTCACATTTCATATGACTGTCTACTCTAAATCCTAATTTAATTTTAGAAAAATACTAATTACATCAAAATTGAAGAAACAAAGCATTGCTAATCAGCTAGCCTGGTGATGGAAAGTTCTAGAGCTTATGTATGTAGATCACACACCAAGTATGGTAGCCAAATTTCGTATTCACCTGCAACTATTAGGATCCTGTGTTGTAGCTCATATCCACGCCTCCTGAGGTATTCTAATGCATTTCATGAAAATGTAGGATTTTTTACTTATGTCTAGTTCAACAACAATGTCAGATTTGTGTGAAGCTTCATGGGTTCAACCAAATTTTGTGTGATCACTTCTTTTGTAGCCTTTAAATTGTCTCTTGTAGAGGCTTGTTTGATAGGATCTAGAATTGCTTTAATCTCTTGCTTGACTTCTTCTTTCAATCATGTTTCACTTAACGCACCAATGAAACTTATCTTGTGTACCTTGAGAAGATATTCTAGCACATTATATAATTTATTATAGGAGGTCATTACCTTACCTAACTCTCTGCTAAACTTTTCATGTGATTGCATCTTGATCTTCACATCAACTTTACCCTTGTTTGCTTTTATCCAATTTTTCCTTGGGAGTTATTCGAGTGCATTTGGATACTTGATGGTCCATTCGTATACGAGATTGACTATTGAGGAGGCTATCTTAATAAAATTTCATCTGTCTTTTGACTCACTTTGAATGTTAAGAAATGGACGCATAACATATTGTACATTGAACATCTCATTATAAACCAGATCCATTTCTTCTTCTAATATATTAACTTCTTCTAGAACGGATGTCTAGAAATCCTCACTCTCATCTCATCCTATAGCTATAGAATATTATGTTGAGAAGTAGTTAACTTTTCTTTCAATTCTTCAACCTTTGTTAGGTCCCTATAATAATAGTGATTCCCCCATTAATATTGTCACTGTATCCCTTATCGCTATTGTTGTGCCCCTATTGTCCCCATATTGTTATTATTGTGTCCCACAAAAGCACACTATTGTTATTGTTTTTCCCTTATATTATTATTTTTATGTCAGCTTTGATTATATTGTGACACCTTAGAGTCCTATATATAGAAAGGAGGCTTTGTCATTTGCATCATCCAATAATTGTTCATTTGTGTAATGTAAATGAGGTTTCTCCCTCAAAGAGGTTGATTTTGAAGTCATTGATCTATATTTTCTATATTTTTGTGAGTTGGTTTCTTAACATTTGGTATCAGAGCTTTGGATTCTAGGGTTTCACGGCTCCAAATAGGGCATTGCGGAATTTTAACTATAACATTTTTTTCTATGACATTTCAGAAGATGGAATTAAAACCCATTTGAGCCTAAATATTCTTGAACCTCGGGTCTGAATTATAGACATTTTCTCACTATATTTTCAGAGATATGATGAAAGGAAGTTATGGTTTTTGTACGCTCCTGAATTACATCCCAAATAGGTGACCATGGAAAAAGTGTCATAACTTTCTCTCTGAGAATTGCATTGTGATTTCTTAAGAATTTACAGAAATAGGAAAAATTTAGATTTCTAGATTTCGTTTCCAGATCCAAAGGTCAAAACAATGACATGTGGTGCTTCATACAAGTTCGATCTACTAAAAAATTATATAATCAGGTCATATTGGGAGATTGGGCATAACTCTTTCTTGGAGAATCCAATTTCGATCATACTGGTGGAATTGGAAAGATGAGTCAGGGGGCTACCGCAACACTAAAATTCGAAGCTTAGATATTCCCAATTACAAAGATAAAATAGATCCAATATCAAGCTCCTATAAAGCGAAAAAAGGTGTGTAGTCTTTTTTAAATTTTGCATATGTTTTGGTTGAAAATTTAGTTTGAAGTGATTCAAAGGGCACAGTGAAGCATAATTATCATAAATTGATGCCCCTAAGAAATAAAATGGAAACACCTAGTAAGCAACCTGAAAGCTCTAACATGACTAATGAAGAAGGCGAAGAAATGCAACATGATATATCAAAATTACAAGACCAAGTGCAACAAATTTCACTCTCACAAAATGTAACAGAAGCTACGATGGATGGTTTAAAGAAAGGTGTGGAAGCTAAGATGGCTAGCGTGGAAGCTACTATGGATGGAATGGAAGCTAATATGAATGGTGTGGATGCTAAGATGGATGTTATAGAAGAAAAATGAAATGGAAACATTGAAGATTTGAAGATAGATTTGACAAAGTTTCTACAATAAATGCTTACTAATGGCGAAAGGGTAGTAAAGGAAACTCCGGATGAGAAGAAAATAAATGTTAATCATGATTTCATAGACTTTAACGTTGGATTTAAGACTCACCATGTTTCAAAGATCGATATGAGGAAGTTTGATGGCAAGGATCCTGTAACATGGATACTACAGATGGAGCAATATTTCGATATCCATAATGTGAAAAACACACAAATGGTATGCATTGGAACTTTATATTTGGAACCAAATCAATTTGTATGGTATCGATGCCTTTGCTCTTGTAAACAAATTTTCACTTGGGAAATTTTTACGGAAGAAATGATAGTAGAACTACAACATTTTCAGTCTTATCTCTCAGACCTCTCATTATGGTAACAATATCATGAACTCTAAGGAAGAAAGTTGGAGTTCTTTCATCATCATGCATTCTAATATATTCATATTGAATTTTTATTCATTGAAGTTTAACATTTTTTACCTTAGCATTGCCTTCATAGCTTTGGAAAAGTTTTTTCCTAAGATAGCACTAACTTCCTTTGCATTATTATCAAATTTTTTTCTTTCTTGCTTCGTTTATGGGTATGGAGGTTGGATACTGATATCTTGCTTCAACATCCCCCCTACATTAGCTCCCAATGATTGTAAATAAGATCTCATCCTAGCCTTCCAAAACATAAAGTTAGTTCCATTAAACAGAGGTGGCTTTGTTGAAAATACTCCCATTTCTCTCCTCTTGTTATATCGCCCATTAACCGATCAAGATTCTTCTAAGGGACCCTACTCTAATATTAAATGTTTGAAATACTAAGGCAGGAGGGGGGTGAATTAGTTTTTTGTTCCCAATTAAGCTGTACTTAATTTATGCATTCATTTCAATTCACCTAATCAATTACTTCATTATCCAATCACAATGTTATATCTCCTTCAAAGAACCATAAGCAACATTACAATTAATATCGTGAAAATTAAATCATATTAACACATCAACACAACTGGACATTGAGAATTTAGGAGGAAACCCAATGTGGGAGAAGGCTAGTGTTGTTGTGTTTCTATCTTCTTCTATTATTATAATGAAAAATCATTCGTTACATCATTATCTTGTATTGTCGAGAAGGCTTGTAAGTATGCAGGCTAATACCTGCAAGAGACTACAACCTCCATTCGTCTACCAGCTCCTACTAGATGGAGGATCCTATATTCTCACTAAAGGCTCCAACCCTTAGCACTTCGTGGATTGTGTTTCATAATGTTTCATACAAGATCAACCTACCAACCATCAAACAGCATGTAGGCAACCTTTCATCTATTTTCAAATTCGACCCAGACCAACAATAAACCCAAACCAAACTTTAACTGAGCCGCTAAAGATATTGAATCATTGAAATACTGTAAACCAACAAAATCACTAAAACACTAAGTCAACAACTCAATCAATTCGAATCATGCCAATAATTGAAGTAAGACAATATTCCAATCAAATTAAAAGTAAAACAATTTATGCACCAATACTGAAAACACAAATACTGTCAAACCATATCAACAAGGAACATATATGTCATTGTCAAAATTTGTTTTTTCAAGACATATAGTCAACTCCCGAATCCTTATACTCAACAACCCATTAGCATTGTCAATACCCAACTCATCAGATCATATCCTTGCAACTTTTTCGATGAAAAACAAATGTTATCAATCAAATAACAGATCAATCTCATAAGTATAAAAGAGGAGAATATGAAGCATCAATCATCAACAAGCCATACTAGTCATCCACCATATTAAAGAGCAACTATGGCATGAGTTCCTAGATTCATATTTCCCATGTCATAGATAATAATAAGTGCTAAACCATACTCTGCATTAATATAACCTTGTGCGACAAAATTTAATGAGTAAAACACTCACAATACCTAAATTTATAACAAAAAGATGTTTTCTTCGAGTGATATAACCCCAAATCAATGCAAGTCCCCATAATATAATCCCAAAATTATTAAAAAACATATTCCCTAATATTAAAAATCAACCCTTTTCACAACAGTGGCTTTTCTCATAAGCCCCAAAGCCTTTCTCTAA